>CAWUPM010000667.1:174778-376779 GCA_963924295.1 Dioctria rufipes | reverse complement strand
ATCGTTAAAAATAAAAGTTCTTAAAATTCTTCTTTATGCATCATTGGCTGATTCTAACAAGTGTTGGTTCGATTCCCGTCCGGGAAAAAATAAATAAAAATTGAATTTACAATTTATTTGTGCGCTTTCATCGTTACTGGTTAATGCCACCTGAAAGAAAATCGTGGCTTAGTAGGCTAGAAACAAATTGATAAATGCAAGAGGGAAAATCATCTGTCTCGTTAGCTCAGTGGTAAGAGCAGTCGCCCGGCAAGCGGAAGGTCCCGTTTCAAACCCCGGACGAGGCGGTTATTTTTTCTTCTCGTATTTATTAATTTGATTTAGAATCGTTAAAAATCAAAAATTCTTCTTTATCCATCCTTGACTGATTCTATCAAGTGTAGGTTCGATTCCCGTCCGGGAAAAAATAAATAAAAATTGAATTTACAATTTATTTGTGCGCTTTCATCTTTACTGCTTAATGCCAACTGAAAGCAAATCCTGGCTTAGTAGGCTAGTAACAAATTGATAAATACAAGAGGGAAAATCATCTGTCTCGATAGCTCAATGGTAAGAGCAGTCGCCCGGCAAGGGGAAGGTCCCGGTTTCAAACTCCGGACGAGGCGGTTGTTTTTTCTTCTTGTATTTATTAATTTGATTTAGGAATCTTTAAAAATAAAAGTTCTTAAAACTCTTCTTTATTCATCATTGACTGATTCTAACAAATGTAGGTTCGATTCCCGTCCGGGAAAAAGTAAATAAAAATTGAATTTACAATTTATTTGTGCGCTTTCATCGTTACTGGTTAATGCCAGCTGAAAGCAAATCGTGGCTTAGCAGGCTAGTAACAAATTGATAAATGCAAGAGGGAAAATCATCTGTCTCGTTAGCTCAGTGGTAAGAGCAGTCGCCCGGCAAGCGGAAGGTCCCGGTTTCAAACCCCGGACGAGGCGGTTATTTTTTCTTCTCGTATTTATTAATTTGATTTAGAATCGTTAAAAATCAAAATTCTTCTTTATCCATCCTTGACTGATTCTATCAAGTGTAGGTTCGATTCCCGGCCGGGAAAAAATAAATAAAAATTGAATTTACAATTTATTTGTGCGCTTTCATCGTTACTGGTTAATGCCAACTGAAAGCAAATCGTGGCTTAGTAGGGTAGTAACAAATTGATAAATGCAAGAGTAAAAATCATCTGCCTCGTTAGCTCAGTGGGTAAGAGCAGTCGCCCGGCAAGCAGAAGGTCCCGGTTTCCAACCCCGGACGAGGCGGTTGTTTTTTCTTCTTGTATTTATTAATTTGATTTAGAATCGTTAAAAATAAAAGTTCTTAAAATTCTTCTTTATCCATCATTGATTGATTCTATCAAGTATAGGTTCGATTCCCGTCCGGAAAAAAATTAATAAAAATTGAATTTACAATTTATTTGTGTCCTTTCATCGTTACTGGTTAATGCCAGCTGAAAGCAAATCGTGGCTTAGTAGGCTAGTAACAAATTGATAAATGCAAGAGGGAAAATCATCTGTCTCGTTAGCTCAGTGGTAAGAGCAGTCGCCCGGCAAGCGGAAGGTCCCGGTTTCAAACCCCGGACGAGGCGGTTATTTTTTCTTCTCGTATTTATTAATTTGATTTAGAATCGTCAAAAATCAAAATTCTTCTTTATCCATCCTTGACTGATTCTATCAAGTGTAGGTTCGATTCCCGTCCGGGAAAAAATAAATAAAAATTGAATTTTCAATTTATTTGTGCGCTTTCATCGTTACTCGGTTAATGCCAACTGAAAGCAAATCGTGGCTTAGTAGGCTAGTAAAAAATTGATAAATGCAAGAGGGAAAATCATCTGTCCTCGATAGCTCAATGGTAAGAGCAGTCGCCCGGCAAGGGGAAGGTCCCGGTTTCAAACTCCGGACGAGGCGGGTTGTTTTTTCTTCTTGTATTTATTAATTTGATTTAGAATCTTTGAAAATAAAAGTTCTTAAAATTCTTCTTTACTCATCATTGACTGATTCTAACAAATGTATGTTCGATTCCCGTCCGGGAAAAGTAAATAAAAATTGAATTTACAATTTATTTGTGCGCTTTCATCGTTACTGGTTAATGCCAGCTGAAAGCAAATCGTGGCTTAGTAGGCTAGTATCAAATTGATAAATGCAAGAGGGAAAATCATCTGTCTCGTTAGCTCAGTGGTAAGAGCAGTCGGCCGGCAAACGGATGGTCCCGGTTTCAAACAACGGACGAGGCGGTTGTTTTGTCTTCTTGTATTTATTAATTTGATTTAGAATCGTTAAAAGGAAAAGTTCTTAAAATTCTTCTTTATCCATCATTGACTGATTCTAACAAGTGTAGGTTCGATTCCCGTCCGGGAAAAATAAATAAAATTGAATTTACCATTTATTTATGCTCTTTCATCGTTACTGGTTAATGCCAGCAGAAAGCAAATCGTGGCTTAGTAGGCTAGTAACAAATTGATAAATGCAAGAGGGAAAATCATCTGTCTCGTTAGCTCAGTGGTAAGAGCAGTCGACCGGCAATCGGAAGGTCACGGTTTCAAACCCCGGACGAGGCGGTTGTTTTTTCTTCTTGTATTTATTAATCTGATTTAGAATCGTTAAAAATGAAAGTTCTTAAAATTCTTCTTTATAAATCATTGACTGATTCTAACAAGTGTAGTTTCTATTCCCGTCCGGGAAAAAATAAATAAAAATTGAATTTGACAATTTATTTGTGCGCTTTCATCGTTACTGGTTAATGCCAGCTGAAAGCATATAGTGACTTAGTGGGCTAGTAACAAACTGATAAATGCAAAAGGAAAAATCATCTGTCTCGTTAGCTCAGTGTGTAAGAGCAGTCGCCCGGCAAGCGGAAGTTCCCGGTTTCAAACCACGGACGAGGCGGTTGTTTTTTCTTCTTGTATTTATTAATTTGATTTAGAATCATTTAAAACTAAAAGTTCTTAAAATTCTTCTTTATCCATCATTGACTGATTCTAACAAGTGTAGTTTCGATTCCCGTCCGGGAATAAATAAATAAAAATTTAATTTACAATTTATTTGTGCGCTTTCATCGTTACTGGTTAATGCCAGCTGAAAGCAAATCGTGGCTTAGTAGGCTAGTAACAAACTGATAAATGCAAAAGGAAAAATCATCTGTCTCGTTAGCTCAGTGGTAAGAGCAGTCGCCCGGCAAGCGGAAGTTCCCGGTTTCAAACCACGGACGAGGCGGTTGTTTTTTCTTCTTGTATTTATTAGTTTGATTTAGAATCGTTAAAAATAAAAGTTCTTAAAATTCCTCTTTATCCATCATTGACTGATTCTATCAAGTGTAGGTTCGATTCCCGTCCGGAAAAAAATAAATAAAAATTGAATTTACAATTTATTTGTGCGCTTTCATCGTTACTGGTTAATGCCAGCTGAAAGCAAATCGTGGCTTAGTAGGTTAGTAACAAATTGATAAATGCAAGAGTGAAAATCATCTGTTTCGTTAGCTCAGTGGTAAGAGCAGTCGGCCGCAAGCGGATGGTACCGGTTTCAAACCCCGGACGAGGCGGTTGTTTTGTCTTCTTGTATTTATTAATTTGATTTAGAATCGTTAAAAATAATAGTTCTTAAAATTCTTCTTTATCCATCATTGACTGATTCTAACAAGTGTAGGTTCGATTCCCGTCCGTAAAAAATAAATAAAAATTGAATTTACAATTTCTTTGTGCGCTTTCATCGTTGCTAGTTAATGCCAGCTGAAAGCAAATCGTGGCTTAGTAGGCTAGTAATAAATTGATAAATGCAAAAGCGAAAATCATCTGTCTCGTTAGCTCAGAGGTAAGAGCAGTCGCCCGGCAAGCGAAAGGTCCCGGTTTCAAACCCCGGACAAGGCAGTTGTTTTTTCTTCTTCTATTTATTAATCTGATTTAGAATCGTTAAAAATACAAGTTCTTAAAATTCTTCTTTATAAATCATTGACTGATTGTAACAAGTGTATTTTCTATTCCCGTCCGGCAAAAAATAAATAAAAACTGAATTTACAATTTATTTGAGCGCTTTCATCGTTACTGCTTAATGCCAGCTGAAAGCAAATCGTGGCTCAGTAGGCTAGTAACAAATAGATAAATGCAAGAGGCAAAATCATCTGCCTCGTTAGCTCAGTGGTAAGAGCAGTCGCCCGGCAAGCGGATGTTCCCGGTTTCAAACCACGGACGATTCGGTTATTTTTTCTTCTTGTATTTATTAATTTGATTTAGAATCGTTAAAAATAAAAGTTCTTAAAATTCTTCTTTATCCATCATTGACTGATTCTAACAAGTGTAGTTTCGATTCCCGTCCGGGATAAATAAATAAAAACTGAATTTACAATTTATTTGTGCGCTTTCATCGTTACTGGTAAATGCCAGCTAATAGCAAATCGTGGCTTAGTAGGCTAGTAACAAATTGATAAATGCAAGAGGGAAAATCATCTGTCTCGTTAGCTCAGTGGTAAGAGCAGACGCCCGGCAAGCGGAAGTTCCCGGTTTCAAACCCCGGACGAGGCGGTTTTTTTTTCTTCTTGTATTTATTAATCTGATTTAGATTCGTTAAAAATGAAAGTTCTTAAAATTCATCTGTATCCATCATTGACTGATTCTATCAAGTGTAGGTTCGATTCCCGTCCGGAAAAAAATAAATAAAAATTGAATTTACAATTTATTTGTGCACTTTCATCGCTACTGGTTAATGCCAGCTGAAAGCAAATCGTGGCTTAGTAGGCTAGTAACAAATTGATAAATGCAAGAGGGAAAATCATCTGTATCGTTAGCCCAGTGGTAAGATCAGACGCCCGGCAAGCGGATGTTCCCGGTTTCAAACAACGGACGAGGCGGTTGTTTTGTCTTCTTGTATTTATTAATTTGATTTAGAATCGTTAAAAGGAAAAGTTCTTAAAATTCTTCTTTATCCATCATTGACTGATTCTAACAAGTGTAGTTTCGATTCC
Source organism: Dioctria rufipes (assembly GCA_963924295.1). NCBI lineage: Eukaryota > Metazoa > Arthropoda > Insecta > Diptera > Asilidae > Dioctria > Dioctria rufipes. Next base: position 371,838 of record CAWUPM010000667.1, on the reverse strand, counting down.
CGTCCGGGACAAAATAAATAAAAATTGAATTTACAATTTATTTGTGCGCTTTCATCGTTACTGGTTAATACCAGCTGAAAGCAAATCGTGGCTTAGTAGGCTAGTAACAAATTGATAAACGCAAGAAGGAAAATCATCTGTCTCGTTAGCTCAGTGGTAAGAGCAGTCGCCCGGCAAGCAGAAGGTCCCGGTTTCACACCCCGGACGAGGCGGTTGTTTTTTCTTCTTGTGTTTATTATTTTGATTTAGAATCGTTAAAAATAAAAGTTCTTAAAATTCTTCTTTATCCATCATTGACTGATTCTAACAAGTGTAGTTTCGATTCCCGTCCGGGAAATAATAAATAAAAACTGAATTTACAATATATTTGTGCGCTTTCATCGTTACTGGTTAATGCCAGCTGAAAGCAAATCGTGGCTTAGTAGGCTAGTAACAAATTGATAAATGCAAGAGGGAAAATCATCTGTATCGTTAGCCCAGTGGTAAGATCAGACGCCCGGCAAGCGGATGTTCCCGGTTTCAAACAACGGACGAGGCGGTTGTTTTGTCTTCTTGTATTTATTAATTTGATTTAGAATCGTTAAAAGGAAAAGTTCTTAAAATTCTTCTTTATCCATCATTGACTGATTCTAACAAGTGTAGGTTCGATTCCCGTCCGGGAAAAATAAATAAAAATTGAATTTACCATTTATTTATGCTCTTTCATCGTTACTGGTTAATGCCAGCAGAAAGCAAATCGTGGCTTAGTAGGCTAGTAACAAATTGATAAATGCAAGAGGGAAAATCATCTGTCTCGTTAGCTCAGTGGTAAGAGCAGACGCCCGGCAAGCGGAAGTTCCTGGTTTCAAACCCCGGACGAGGCGGTTGTTTTTTCTTCTTGTATTTATTAATCTGATTTAGAATCATTAAAAATGAAAGTTCTTAAAATTCTTCTTTATAAATCATTGACTGATTCTAACAAGTGTAGTTTCTATTCCCGTCCGGGAAAAAATAAATAAAAATTGAATTTACAATTTATTTGTGCGCTTTCATCGTTACTGGTTAATGCCAGCTGAAAGCATATAGTGACTTAGTGGGCTAGTAACAAACTGATAAATGCAAAAGGAAAAATCATCTTTCTCGTTAGCTCAGTGGTAAGAGCAGTCGCCCGGCAAGCGGAAGTTCCCGGTTTCAAACCACGGACGAGGCGGTTGTTTTTTCTTCTTGTATTTATTAATTTGATTTAGAATCGTTAAAACTAAAAGTTCTTAAAATTCTTCTTTATCCATCATTGACTGATTCTAACAAGTGTAGTTTCGATTCCCGTCAGGGATAAATAAATAAAAACTGAATTTACAATTTATTTGTGCGCTTTCATCGTTACTGGTTAATGCCAGCTAATAGCAAATCGTGGCTTAGTAGGCTAGTAACAAATTGATAAATGCAAGAGGGAAAATCATCTGTCTCGTTAGCTCAGTGGTAAGAGCAGACGCCCGGCAAGCGGAAGTTCCCGGTTTCAAACCCCGGACGAGGCGGTTTTTTTTTCTTCTTGTATTTATTAATCTGATTTAGATTCGTTAAAAATGAAAGTTCTTAAAATTCATCTGTATCCATCATTGACTGATTCTATCAAGTGTAGGTTCGATTCCCGTCCGGAAAAAAATAAATAAAAATTGAATTTACAATTTATTTGTGCACTTTCATCGCTACTGGTTAATGCCAGCTGAAAGCAAATCGTGGCTTAGTAGGCTAGTAACAAATTGGTAAATGCGAGAGGGAAAATCATCTGTCTCAATAGCTCAGTGGTAGGAGCAGTCGCCCGGCAAGCGGAAGGTCCCGGTTTCAAACCCCGGACGAGGCGGTTGTTTTTTCTTATTGTATTTATTAATGTGATTTAGAGTCCTTAAAAATAAAAGCTCTTAAAATTCTTCTTTATCCATCATTGACTGATTCTAACAAGTGTAGTTTCGATTCCCGTCCGGGAAAAAATAAATAAAAATTGAATTTACAATTTATTTGTGCGCTTTCATCGTTACTGGTTAATACCAGCTGAAAGCAAATCGTGGCTTAGTAGGCTAGTAACAAATTGATAAATGCAAGAAGGAAAATCATCTGTCTCGTTAGCTCAGTGGTAAGAGCAGTCGCCCGGCAAGCAGAAGGTCCCGGTTTCACACCCCGGACGAGGCGGTTGTTTTTTCTTCTTGTATTTATTATTTTGATTTAGAATCGTTAAAAATAAAAGTTCTTAAAATTCTTCTTTATCCATCATTGACTGATTCTAACAAGTGTAGTTTCGATTACCGTCCGGGAAATAATAAATAAAAACTGAATTTACAATTTATTTGTGCGCTTTCATCGTTACTGGTTAATGCCAGCTGAAAGCAAATCGTGGCTTAGTAGGCTAGTAACAAATTGATAAATGCAAGAGGGAAAATCATCTGTCTCGTTAGCTCAGTGGTAAGATCAGACGCCCGGCAAGCGGATGTTCCCGGTTTCAAACAACGGACGAGGCGGTTGTTTTGTCTTCTTGTATTTATTAATTTGATTTAGAATCGTTAAAAGGAAAAGTTCTTAAAATTCTTCTTTATCCATCATTGACTGATTCTAACAAGTGTAGGTTCGATTCCCGTCCGGGAAAAATAAATAAAAATTGAATTTACCATTTATTTATGCTCTTTCATCGTTACTGGTTAATGCCAGCAGAAAGCAAATCGTGGCTTAGTAGGCTAGTAACAAATTGATAAATGCAAGAGGGAAAATCATCTGTCTCGTTAGCTCAGTGGTAAGAGCAGACGCCCGGCAAGCGGAAGTTCCTGGTTTCAAACCCCGGACGAGGCGGTTGTTTTTTCTTCTTGTATTTATTAATCTGATTTAGAATCGTTAAAAATGAAAGTTCTTAAAATTCTTCTTTATAAATCATTGACTGATTCCAACAAGTGTAGTTTCTATTCCCGTCCGGGAAAAAATAAATAAAAATTGAATTTACAATTTATTTGTGCGCTTTCATCGTTACTGGTTAATGCCAGCTGAAAGCATATAGTGACTTAGTGGGCTAGTAACAAACTGATAAATGCAAAAGGAAAAATCATCTGTCTCGTTAGCTCAGTGGTAAGAGCAGTCGCCCGGCAAGCGGAAGTTCCCGGTTTCAAACCACGGACGAGGCGGTTGTTTTTTCTTCTTGTATTTATTAATTTGATTTAGAATCGTTAAAACTAAAAGTTCTTAAAATTCTTCTTTATCCATCATTGACTGATTCTAACAAGTGTAGTTTCGATTCCCGTCCGGGAATAAATAAATAAAAATTGAATTTATAATTTATTTGTGCGCTTTCATCGTTACTGGTTAATGCCAGCTGAAAGCAAATCGTGGCTTAGTAGGCTAGTAACAAATTGATAAATGCAAGAGGGAAAATCATCTGTCTCGTTAGCTCAGTGGTAAGAGCAGACGCCCGGCAAGCGGAAGTTCCTGGTTTCAAACCCCGGACGAGGCGGTTGTTTTTTCTTCTTGTATTTATTAGTTTGATTTAGAATCGTTAAAAATAAAAGTTCTTAAAATTCTTCTTTATCCATCATTGACTGATTCTATCAAGTGTAGGTTCGATTCCCGTCCGCCAAAAAATAAATAAAAATTGAATTTACAATTTATTTGTGCGCTTTCATCGTTACTGGTTAATGCCAGCTGAAAGCAAATCGTGGCTTAGTAGGTTAGTAACAAATTGATAAATGCAAGAGTGAAAATCATCTGTCTCGTTAGCTCAGTGGTAAGAGCAGTCGGCCGCAAGCGGATGGTCCCGGTTTCAAACCCCGGACGAGGCGGTTATTTTGTCTTCTTGTATTTATTAATTTGATTTAGAATCGTTAAAAACAATAGTTCTTAAAATTCTTCTTTATCCATCATTGACTAATTCTAACAAGTGTAGGTTCGATTCCCGTCCGTAAAAAATAAATAAAAATTGAATTTACAATTTCTTTGTGCGCTTTCATCGTTACTAGTTAATGCCAGCTGAAAGCAAATCGTGGCTTAGTAGGCTAGTAACAAATTGATAAATGCAAGAGGGAAAATCATCTATCGCGTTAGCTCAGTGGTAAGAGCAGTCGCCCGGCAAGCGGAAGGTCCCGGTTTCAAACCACGGACGAGGCGGTTGTTTTTTCTTCTTGTATTTACTAATTTGATTTAGAAACGTTAAACATAAAAGTTTTTAAAATTCTTCTTTATCCATCATTGACTGATTCTAACAAGTGTAGTTTCGATTGCCGTCCCGGAAAAAATAAATAAAAATTGAATTTACAATTTATTTGTGCGCTTTCATCGTTACTGGTTAATGCCAGCTGAAAGCAAATCGTGGCTTAGTAGGATAGTAACAAATTGATAAATGCAAGAGGGAAATCATCTGTCTCAGTAGCTCAGTGGTAGGAGCAGTCGCCCGGCAAGGGGAAGGTCCCGGTTTCAAACCCCGGATAAGGCGGTTGTTTTTTCTTCTTGTATTTACTAATTTGATTTAGAATTGTTAAAAATAAGAGTTCTTAAATTACTTCTTTATAAATGATTGACAGATTCTAACAAGTGTAGTTTCTATTCCCGTCCAGGAAAAAATAAATAAAAATTGAATTTACAATTTATTTGTGCGCTTTCATTTTTACTGGTTAATGCCAGCTTAAAGCAAATCGTGGCTTAGTAGGCTAGTAACAAATTGATAAATGCAAGAGGGAAAATCATCTATCTCGTTAGCTCAGTGGTAAGAGCAGTCGCCCGGCAAGCGGAAGGTCCCGGTTTCAAACCACGGACGAGGCGGTTGTTTTTTCTTCTTGTATTTACTAATTTGATTTAGAAACGTTAAACATAAAAGTTTTTAAAATTCTTCTTTATCCATCATTGACTGATTCTAACAAGTGTAGTTTCGATTGCCGTCCCGGAAAAAATAAATAAAAATTGAATTTACAATTTATTTGTGCGCTTTCATCGTTAATGGTTAATGCCAGCTCAAAGCAAATCGTGGATTAGTAGGCTAGTAACGAATTGATAAATGCAAGAGAGAAAACCGTCTGTCCCGTTAGCTCAGTGGTAAGAGCAGTCGCCCGGCAAGCGAAAGGTCCCGGATTCAAACCCCGGACGAGGCGGTTGTTTTTTTTTCTTGTATTTATTAAGCTGATTTAGAATCGTTAAAAATAAAAGTTCTTAAAATTCTTCTTTATAAATCATTGACTGATTCTAACAAGTGTATTTTCTATTCCCGTCCGGGAAAAAATAAATAAAAACTGAATTTACAATTTATTTGTTCGTTTCATCGTTACTGGTTAATGCCAGCTGAAAGAAAATCGTGGCTCAGTAGGCTAGTAACAAATTGATAAATGCAAGAGGCAAAATCATCTGTCTCGTTAGCTCAGTGGTAAGAACAGTCGCCCGGCAAGCGGAAGGTCCCGGTTTCAAACAACGGACGAGGCGGTTGTTTTTTCTTCTTGTATTTATTAATTTGATTTAGAATCGTTAAAAATAAAAGTTCTTAAAATTCTTCTTTATCCATCATTGACTGATTCTAACAAGTGCAGTTTCGATTCCCGTCCGGGAATAAATAAATAAAAACTGAATTTACAATTTATTTGTGCGCTTTCATCGTTACTGGTTAATGCCAGCTGAAAGCAAATCGTGGCTTAGTAGGCTAGTAACAAATTGATATATGCAAGAGTGAAAATCATCTGTCTCGTTAGCTCAGTGGTAAGAGCAGTCGGCCGGCATGCGGATGGTCCCGGTTTCAAATCCCGGACGAGGCGGTTGTTTTGTCTTCTTGTATTTATTAATTTGATTTAGAATCGTTAAAAATAATAGTTCTTAAAATTCTTCTTTATCCATCATTGACTGATTCTAACAAGTGTAGGTTCGATTCCCGTCCGGAAAAAATAAATAAAAATTGAATTTACAATTTATTTGTGCGCTTTCATCGTTACTAGTTAATGCCAGCTGAAAGCAAATCGTGGCTTAGTAGGCTAGTAACAAATTGATAAATGCAAGAGGCAAAATCATCTGTCTCGTTAGCTCAGTGGTAATAACAGTCGCCCGGCAAGCGGAAGGTCCCGGTTTCAAACCACGGACGAGGCGGTTGTTTTTTCTTCTTGTATTTATTAATTTGATTTAGAATCGTTAAAAATAAAAGTTCTTAAAATTCTTCTTTATCCATCATTGACTGATTCTAACAAGTGTAGTTTCGATTCCCGTCCGGGAATAAATAAATAAAAACTGAATTTACAATTTATTTGTGCGCTTTCATCGTTACTGGATAATGCCAGCTGAAAGCAAATCGTGGCTTAGTAGGCTAGTAACAAATTGATAAATGCAAGAGGGAAAATCATCTATCTCGTTAGCTCAGTGGTAAGAGCAGTCGCCTGGCAAGCGGAAGGTCCCGGTTTCAAACCACGGACGAGGCGGTTGTTTTTTCTTCTTGTATTTATTAATTTGATTTAGAATCGTTAAAAATGAAAGTTCTTAAAATTCTTCTTTATCCATCATTGACTGATTCTAACAAGTGTAGTTTCGATTCCCGTCCGGGAATAAATAAATAAAAACTGAATTTACAATTTATTTGTGCGCTTTCATCGTTACTGGTTAATGCCAGCTGAAAGCAAATCGTGGCTTAGTAGGCTAGTAACAAATTGGTAAATGCAAGAGGGAAAATCATCTGTCTCGATAGCTCATTGGTAAGAGCAGTCGCCCGGCAAGGGGAAGGTCCCGGTTTCAAACACCGGACGATGCGGTTGTTTTTTCTTCTTGTATTTACTAATTTGATTTAGAATCGTTAAAAATAAAAGTTCTTAAAATTCTTCTTTATAAATGATTGACAGATTCCAACAAGTGTAGTTTCTATTCCCGTCCAGGAAAAAATAAATAAAAATTGAATTTACAATTTATTTGTGCGCTTTCATCGTTACTGGTTAATGCCAGCTGAAAGCAAATCGTGGCTTAGTAGGATAGTAACAAATTGATAAATGCAAGAGGGAAATCATCTGTCTCAGTAGCTCAGTGGTAGGAGCAGTCGCCCGGCAAGGGGAAGGTCCCGGTTTCAAACCCCGGATAAGGCGGTTGTTTTTTCTTCTTGTATTTACTAATTTGATTTAGAATTGTTAAAAATAAGAGTTCTTAAATTACTTCTTTATAAATGATTGACAGATTCTAACAAGTGTAGTTTCTATTCCCGTCCAGGAAAAATTAAATAAAAATTGAATTTACAATTTATTTGTGCGCTTTCATTTTTACTGGTTAATGCCAGCTGAAAGCAAATCGTGGCTTAGTAGGCTAGTAACAAATTGATAAATGCAAGAGGGAAAATCATCTATCTCGTTAGCTCAGTGGTAAGAGCAGTCGCCCGGCAAGCGGAAGGTCCCGGTTTCAAACCACGGACGAGGCGGTTGTTTTTTCTGCTTGTATTTACTAATTTGATTTAGAAACGTTAAACATAAAAGTTTTTAAAATTCTTCTTTATCCATCATTGACTGATTCTAACAAGTGTAGTTTCGATTGCCGTCCCGGAAAAAATAAATAAAAATTGAATTTACAATTTATTTGTGCGCTTTCATCGTTAATGGTTAATGCCAGCTGAAAGCAAATCGTGGATTAGTAGGCTAGTAACAAATTGATAAATGCAAGAGGGAAAACCATCTGTCCCGTTAGCTCAGTGGTAAGAGCAGTCGCCCGGCAAGCGGAAGATCCAGATTGCAAACCACGGACGAGGCGGTTGTTTTTTTTTCTTGTATTTATTAATCTGATTTAGAATCGTTAAAAATAAAAGTTCTTAAAATTCTTCTTTATAAATCATTGACTGATTCTAACAAGTGTATTTTCTATTCCCGTCCGGGAAAAAATAAATAAAAACTGAATTTACAATTTATTTGTTCGTTTCATCGTTACTGGTTAATGCCAGCTGAAAGCAAATCGTGGCTCAGTAGGCTAGTAACAAATTGATAAATGCAAGAGGCAAAATCATCTGTCTCGTTAGCTCAGTGGTAAGAACAGTCGCCCGGAAAACGGAAGGTCCCGGTTTCAAACCACGGACGAGGCGGTTGTTTTTTCTTCTTGTATTTATTAATTTGATTTAGAATCGTTAAAAATAAAAGTTCTTAAAATTGTTCTTTATCCATCATTGACTGATTCTAACAAGTGTAGTTTCGATTTCCATCCGGGAAAAAATAAATAAAAACTGAATTTACAATTTATTTGTGCGCTTTCATCGTTACTGGTTAATGCCAGCTGAAAGCAAATCGTGGCTCAGTAGGCTAGTAACAAATTGATAAATGCAAGAGGCAAAATCATCTGTCTCGTTAGCTCAGTGGTAAGAACAGTCGCCCGGAAAGCGGAAGGTCCCGGTTTCAAACCACGGACGAGGAGGTTGTTTTGTCTTCTTGTATTTATTAATTTGATTTAGAATCGTTAAAAATAATAGTTCTTAAAATTCTTCTTTATCCATCATTGACTGATTCTAACAAGTGTAGGTTCGATTCCCGTCCGGAAAAAATAAATAAAAATTGAATTTACAATTTATTTGTGCGCTTTCATCGTTACTGGTTAATGTCAGCTGAAAGCAAATCGTGGCTTAGAAGGCTAGTAACAAATTGATAAATGCAAGAGGGAAAATCATCTGTCTCGTGAGCTCAGTAGTAAGAGCAGTCGCCCGGCAAGCGGAAGGTCCCGTTTTCAAACCCCGGACGAGGCGGTTGTTTTTTCTTGTTGTATTTATTAATTTGATTTAGAATCGTTAAAAATAAAAGTTCTTAAAATTATTTTTTGTTCATCATTGACTGATTCTATCAAGTGTAGTTTCGATTCCCGTCCGGGAAAAAATAAATAAAATTTGAATTTACAAATTATTTGTGCGCTTTCATCGTTACTGGTTAATGCCAGCTGAAAGCACATCGTGGCTTAGTAGGCTAGTAACAAATAGATAAATGCAAGAGGGAAAATCATCTGTCTCGATAGCTCAGTGGTAAGAGCAGTCGCCTGGCAAGGGGAAGGTCCCGGTTTCAAACACCGGACGAGGCGGTTGTTTTTACTCCTTGTATTTACTAATTTGATTTAGAAACGTTAAAAATAAAAGTTTTTAAAATTCTTCTTTATCCATCATTGACTGCTTCTAACAAGTGTAGTTTCGATTGCCGTCCGGGAAAAAATAAATAAAAATTGCATTTACAATTTATTTGTGCACTTTCATCGTTACTGGTTAATGCCAGCTGAAAGCAAATCGTGGCTTAGTAGGCTAGTAACGAATTGATATATGCAAGAGAGAAAACCCTCTGTCCCGTTAGCTCAGTGGTAAGAGCACTCGCCCGGCAAGCTGAAGGTCCCGGTTTCAAACCCCGGACGAGGCGGTTGTTTTTTTTTCTTGTATTTATTAATTTGATTTAGAATCGTTAACAATAAATGTTATTAAAATTCTTATATATCCATCATTGACTCATTCTAACAAGTGTGGTTTCGATTCCCGTCCGGGAAAAAATAAATAAGAATTGAATTTGCAATTTATTTGTGCGCTTTCATCGTTACTGGTTAATGTCAGCTGAAAGCAAATCGTGGCTTAGTAGGCTAGTAACAAATTGATAAATGCAAGAGGGAAAATCATCTGTCTCGTTAGCTCAGTAGTAAGAGCAGTCGCCCGGCAAGCGGAAGGTCCCGGTTTCAAACCCCGGACGAGGCGGTTGTTTTTCTTGTTGTATTTATTAATTTGATTTAGAATCGTTAAAAATAAAAGTTCTTAAAATTATTTTTTATTCATCATTGACTGATTCTATCAAGTGTAGGTTCGATTCCCGTCCGGGAAAAAATAAATAAAATTTGAATTTACAAATTATATGTGCGCTTTCATCGTTACTGGTTAATGCCAGCTGAAAGCACATCGTGGCTTAGTAGGCTAGTAACAAATTGATAAATGCAAGAGGGAAAATCATCTGTCTCGTTAGCTCAGTAGTAAGAGCAGTCGCCCGGCAAGCGGAAGGTCCCGGTTTCAAACCCCGGACGAGGCGGTTGTTTTTTCTTGTTGTATTTATTAATTTGATTTAGAATCGTTAAAAATAAAAGTTCTTAAAATTATTTTTTATTCACCATTGACTGATTCTATCAAGCGTAGGTTCGATTCCCGTCCGGGAAAAAATAAATAAAATTTGAATTTACAAATTATATGTGCGCTTTCATCGTTACTGGTTAATGCCAGCTGAAAGCACATCATGGCTTAGTAGGCTAGTAACAAAAAGATAAATGCAAGAGGGAAAATCATCTGTCTCGATAGCTCAGTGGTAAGAGCAGTCGCCTGGCAAGGGGAAGGTCCCGGTTTCAAACACCGGACGAGGCGGTTGTTTTTTCTTCTTGTATTTACTAATTCGATTTAGAAACGTTAAAAATAAAAGTTTTTAAAATTCTTCTTTATCCATCATTGACTGATTCTAACAAGTGTAGTTTCGATTCCCGTCCGGGAATAAATAAATAAAAATTGAATTTACAATTTATTTGTGCGCTTTCATCGTTAATGGTTAATGCCAGCTGAAAGCAAATCGTGGCTTAGTAGGCTAGTAACAAATTGATAAATGCAAGAGGGAAAATCATCTATCTCGTTAGCTCAGTGGTAAGAGCAGTCGCCCGGCAAGCGGAAGGCCCCGGTTTCAAACCACGGACGAGGCGGTTGTTTTTTCTTCTTGTATTTACTAATTTGATTTAGAAACGTTAAACATAAAAGTTTTTAAAATTCTTCTTTATCCATCATTGACTGATTCTAACAAGTGTAGTTTCGATTGCCGTCCCGGAAAAAATAAATAAAAATTGAATTTACAATTTATTTGTGCGCTTTCATCGTTAATGGTTAATGCCAGCTGAAAGCAAATCGTGGATTAGTAGGCTAGTAACAAATTGATAAATGCAAGAGGGAAAACCATCTGTCCCGTTAGCTCAGTGGTAAGAGCAGTCGCCCGCCAAGCGGAAGGTCCAGGTTGCAAACCACGGACGAGGCGGTTGTTTTTTCTCCTTGTATTTATTAATTTGATTTAGAATCGTTAAAAATAAAAGTTCTTAAAATTCTTCTTTATCCATCATTGACTGATTCTAACAAGTGTAGTTTCCATTCCCGTCCGGGAAAAAATAAATAAAAATTGAATTTACAATTTATTTGTGCGCTTTCATCGTTACTGGTTAATGCCAGCTGAAAGCAAATCGTGGCTTAGTAGGCTAGTAACAAATTGATAAATGCAAGACGGAAAATCATCTGTCTCGTTAGCTCAGAGGTAAGAGCAGTCGCCCGGCAAGCGAAAGGTCCCGGATTCAAACCCCGGACGAGGCGGTTGTTTTTTTTTCTTGTATTTATTAAGCTGATTTAGAATCGTTAAAAATAAAAGTTCTTAAAATTCTTCTTTATAAATCATTGACTGATTCTAACAAGTGTATTTTCTATTCCCGTCCGGGAAAAAATAAATAAAAACTGAATTTACAATTTATTTGTTCGTTTCATCGTTACTGGTTAATGCCAGCTGAAAGCAAATCGTGGCTCAGTAGGCTAGTAACAAATTGATAAATGCAAGAGGCAAAATCATCTGTCTCGTTAGCTCAGTGGTAAGAACAGTCGCCCGGAAAGCGGAAGGTCCCGGTTTCAAACCACGGACGAGGAGGTTGTTTTGTCTTCTTGTATTTATTAATTTGATTTAGAATCGTTAAAATAATAGTTCTTAAAATTCTTCTTTATCCATCATTGACTGATTCTAACAAGTGTAGGTTCGATTCCCGTCCGGAAAAAATAAATAAAAATTGAATTTACAATTTATTTGTGCGCTTTCATCGTTACTGGTTAATGTCAGCTGAAAGCAAATCGTGGCTTAGTAAGCTAGTAACAAATTGATAAATGCAAGAGGGAAAATCATCTGTCTCGTTAGCTCAGTAGTAAGAGCAGTCGCCCGGCAAGCGGAAGGTCCCGGTTTCAAACCCCGGACAAGGCGGTTGTTTTTTCTTGTTGTATTTATTAATTTGATTTAGAATCGTTAAAAATAAAAGTTCTTAAAATTATTTTTTATTCATCATTGACTGATTCTATCAAGTGTAGGTTCGATTCCCGTCCGGGAAAAAATAAATAAAATTTGAATTTACAAATTATTTGTGCGCTTTCATCGTTACTGGTTAATGCCAGCTGAAAGCACATCGTGGCTTAGTAGGCTAGTAACAAATAGATAAATGCAAGAGGGAAAATCATCTGTCTCGATAGCTCAGTGGTAAGAGCAGTCGCCTGGCAAGGGGAAGGTCCCGGTTTCAAACAACGGACGAGGCGGTTGTTTTTTCTCCTTGTATTTACTAATTTGATTTAGAAACGTTAAAAATAAAAGTTTTTAAAATTCTTCTTTATCCATCATTGACTGTTTCTAACAAGTGTAGTTTCGATTGCCGTCCGGGAAAAAATAAATAAAAATTGAATTTACAATTTATTTGTGCACTTTCATCGTTACTGGTTAATGCCAGCTGAAAGCAAATCGTGGCTTAGTAGGCTAGTAACGAATTGATAAATGCAAGAGAGAAAACCGTCTCTCCCGTTAGCTCAGTGGTAAGAGCACTCGCCCGGCAAGCTGAAGGTCCCGGTTTCAAACCCCGGACGAGGCGGTTGTTTTTTTTTCTTGTATTTATTAATTTGATTTAGAATCGTTAACAATAAATGTTATTAAAATTCTTATATATCCATCATTGACTCATTCTAACAAGTGTGGGAAAAAATAAATAAGAATTGAATTTGCAATTTATTTGTGCGCTTTCATCGTTACTGGTTAATGTCAGCTGAAAGCAAATCGTGGCTTAGTAGGCTAGTAACAAATTGATAAATGCAAGAGTTGAAAATCATCTGTCTCGGTTGTTTTTTCTCCTTGTATTTATTAATTTGATTTAGAATCGTTAAAAATAAAAGTTCTTAAAATTCTTCTTTATCCATCATTGACTGATTCTAACAAGTGTAGTTTCCATTCCCGTCCGGGAAAAAATAAATAAAAATTGAATTTACAATTTATTTGTGCGCTTTCATCGTTACTGGTTAATGCCAGCTGAAAGCAAATCGTGGCTTAGTAGGCTAGTAACAAATTGATAAATGCAAGACGGAAAATCATCTGTCTCGTTAGCTCAGAGGTAAGAGCAGTCGCCCGGCAAGCGAGAGGTCCCGGATTCAAACCCCGGACGAGGCGGTTGTTTTTTTTTTCTTGTATTTATTAAGCTGATTTAGAATCGTTAAAAATAAAAGTTCTTAAAATTCTTCTTTATAAATCATTGACTGATTCTAACAAGTGTACTTTCTATTCCCGTCCGGGAAAAAATAAATAAAAACTGAATTTACAATTTATTTGTTCGTTTCATCGTTACTGGTTAATGCCAGCTGAAAGAAAATCGTGGCTCAGTAGGCTAGTAACAAATTGATAAATGCAAGAGGCAAAATCATCTGTCTCGTTAGCTCAGTGGTAAGAACAGTCGCCCGGCAAGCGGAAGGTCCCGGTTTCAAACAACGGACGAGGCGGTTGTTTTTTCTTCTTGTATTTATTAATTTGATTTAGAATCGTTAAAAATAAAAGTTCTTAAAATTCTTCTTTATCCATCATTGACTGATTCTAACAAGTGTAGTTTCGATTCCCGTCCGGGAATAAATAAATAAAAACTGAATTTACAATTTATTTGTGCGCTTTCATCGTTACTGGTTAATGCCAGCTGAAAGCAAATCGTGGCTTAGTAGGCTAGTAACAAATTGATATATGCAAGAGTGAAAATCATCTGTCTCGTTAGCTCAGTGGTAAGAGCAGTCGGCCGGCATGCGGATGGTCCCGGTTTCAAACCCCGGACGAGGCGGTTGTTTTGTCTTCTTGTATTTATTAATTTGATTTAGAATCGTTAAAAATAATAGTTCTTAAAATTCTTCTTTATCCATCATTGACTGATTCTAACAAGTGTAGGTTCGATTCCCGTCCGGAAAAAATAAATAAAAATTGAATTTACAATTTATTTGTGCGCTTTCATCGTAACTAGTTAATGCCAGCTGAAAGGAAATCGTGGCTTAGTAGGCTAGTAACAAATTGATAAATGCAAGAGGCAAAATCATCTGTCTCGTTAGCTCAGTGGTAAGAACAGTCGCCCGGCAAGCGGAAGGTCCCGGTTTCAAACCACGGACGAGGCGGTTGTTTTTTCTTCTTGTATTTATTAATTTGATTTAGAATCGTTAAAAATAAAAGTTCTTAAAATTCTTCTTTATCCATCATTGACTGATTCTAACAAGTGTAGTTTCGATTCCCGTCCGGGAATAAATAAATAAAAACTGAATTTACAATTTATTTGTGCGCTTTCATCGTTACTGGTTAATGCCAGCTGAAAGCAAATCGTGGCTTAGTAGGCTAGTAACAAATTGATAAATGCAAGAGGGAAAATCATCTATCTCGTTAGCTCAGTGGTAATAGCAGTCGCCTGGCAAGCGGAAGGTCCCGGTTTCAAACCACGGACGAGGCGGTTGTTTTTTCTTCTTGTATTTATTAATTTGATTTAGAATCGTTAAAAATAATAAGTCTTAAAATTCTTTTTTATCCATCATTGACTGATTCTAACAAGTGTAGTTTCGATTCCCGTCCGGGAATAAATAAATAAAAATTGAATTTACAATTTATTTGTGCGCTTTCATCGTTAATGGTTAATGCCAGCTGAAAGCAAATCGTGGCTTAGTAGGCTAGTAACAAATTGATAAATGCAAGAGGGAAAATCATCTGTCTCGATAGCTCAGTGGTAAGAGCAGTCGCCCGGCAAGGGGAAGGTCCCGGTTTCAAACACCGGACGAGGCGGTTGTTTTTTCTTCTTGTATTTACTAATTTGATTTAGAATCGTTAAAAATAAAAGTTCTTAAAATTCTTCTTTATAAATGATTGACAGATTCCAACAAGTGTAGTTTCTATTCCCGTCCAGGAAAAAATAAATAAAAATTGAATTTACAATTTATTTGTGCGCTTTCATCGTTACTGGTTAATGCCAGCTGAAAGCAAATCGTGGCTTAGTAGGATAGTAACAAATTGATAAATGCAAGAGGGAAATCATCTGTCTCAGTAGCTCAGTGGTAGGAGCAGTCGCCCGGCAAGGGGAAGGTCCCGGTTTCAAACCCCGGATAAGGCGGTTGTTTTTTCTTCATGTATTTACTAATTTGATTTAGAATCGTTAAAAATAAGAGTTCTTAAATTACTTCTTTATAAATGATTGACAGATTCTAACAAGTGTAGTTTCTATTCCCGTCCAGGAAAAAATAAATAAAAATTGAATTTACAATTTATTTGTGCGCTTTCATCGTTACTGGTTAATGCCAGCTGAAAGCAAATCGTGGCTTAGTAGGCTAGTAACAAATTGATAAATGCAAGAGGGAAAATCATCTGTCTCGTTAGCTCAGTGGTAAGAGCAGTCGCCCGGCAAGCGGAAGGTCCCGGTTTCAAACCACGGACGAGGCGGTTGTTTTTTCTTCTTGTATTTACTAATTTGATTTAGAAACGTTAAACATAAAAGTTTTTAAAATTCTTCTTTATCCATCATTGACTGATTCTAACAAGTGTAGTTTCGATTGCCGTCCCGGAAAAAATAAATAAAAATTGAATTTACAATTTATTTGTGCGCTTTCATCGTTAATGGTTAATGCCAGCTGAAAGCAAATTGTGGATTAGTAGGCTAGTAACAAATTGATAAATGCAAGAGGGAAAACCATCTGTCCCGTTAGCTCAGTGGTAAGAGCAGTCGCCCGGCAAGCGGAAGGTCCAGGTTGCAAACCACGGACGAGGCGGTTGTTTTTTTTTTCTTGTATTTATTAATCTGATTTAGAATCGTTAAAAATAAAAGTTCTTAAAATTCTTCTTTATAAATCATTGACTGATTCTAACAAGTGTATTTTCTATTCCCGTCTGGGAAAAAATAAATAAAAACTGAATTTACAATTTATTTGTTCGTTTCATCGTTACTGGTTAATGCCAGCTGAAAGCAAATCGTGGCTCAGTAGGCTAGTAACAAATTGATAAATGCAAGAGGCAAAATCATCTGTCTCGTTAGCTCAGTGGTAAGAACAGTCACCCGGAAAACGGAAGGTCCCGGTTTCAAACCACGGACGAGGCGGTTGTTTTTTCTTCTTGTATTTATTAATTTGATTTAGAATCGTTAAAAATAAAAGTTCTTAAAATTGTTCTTTATCCATCATTGACTGATTCTAACAAGTGTAGTTTCGATTCCCATCCGGGAAAAAATAAATAAAAACTGAATTTACAATTTATTTGTGCGCTTTCATCGTTACTGGTTAATGCCAGCTGAAAGCAAATCGTGGCTCAGTAGGCTAGTAACAAATTGATAAATGCAAGAGGCAAAATCATCTGTCTCGTTAGCTCAGTGGTAAGAACAGTCGCCCGGAAAGCGGAAGGTCCCGGTTTCAAACCACGGACGAGGAGGTTGTTTTGTCTTCTTGTATTTATTAATTTGATTTAGAATCGTTAAAAATAATAGTTCTTAAAATTCTTCTTTATCCATCATTGACTGATTCTAACAAGTGTAGGTTCGATTCCCGTCCGGAAAAAATAAATAAAAATTGAATTTACAATTTATTTGTGCGCTTTCATCGTTACTGGTTAATGTCAGCTGAAAGCAAATCGTGGCTTAGTAGGCTAGTAACAAATTGATAAATGCAAGAGGGAAAATCATCTGTCTCGTTAGCTCAGTAGTAAGAGCAGTCGCCCGGCAAGCGGAAGGTCCCGGTTTCAAACCCCGGACGAGGCGGTTGTTTTTTCTTGTTGTATTTATTAATTTGATTTAGAATCGTTAAAAATAAAAGTTCTTAAAATTATTTTTTATTCATCATTGACTGATTCTATCAAGTGTGGGTTCGATTCCCGTCCGGGAAAAAATAAATAAAATTTGAATTTACAAATTATTTGTGCGTTTTCATCGTTACTGGTTAATGCCAGCTGAAAGCACATCGTGGCTTAGTAGGCTAGTAACAAATAGATAAATGCAAGAGGGAAAATCATCTGTCTCGATAGCTCAGTGGTAAGAGCAGTCGCCTGGCAAGGGGAAGGTCCCGGTTTCAAACACCGGACGAGGCGGTTGTTTTTTCTCCTTGTATTTACTAATTTGATTTAGAAACGTTAAAAATAAAAGTTTTTAAAATTCTTCTTTATCCATCATTGACTGCTTCTAACAAGTGTAGTTTCGATTGCCGTCCGGGAAAAAATAAATAAAAATTGAATTTACAATTTATTTGTGCACTTTCATCGTTACTGGTTAATGCCAGCTGAAAGCAAATCGTGGCTTAGTAGGATAGTAACGAATTGATAAATGCAAGAGAGAAAACCGTCTGTCCCGTTAGCTCAGTGGTAAGAGCACTCGCCCGGCAAGCTGAAGGTCCCGGTTTCAAACCCCGGACGAGGCGGTTGTTTTTTTTTTCTTGTATTTGTTAATTTGATTTAGAATCGTTAACAATAAATGTTATTAAAATTCTTATATATCCATCATTGACTCATTCTAACAAGTGTGGTTTCGATTCCCGTCCGGGAAAAAATAAATAAGAATTGAATTTGCAATTTATTTGTGCGCTTTCATCGTTACTGGTTAATGTCAGCTGAAAGCAAATCGTGGCTTAGTAGGCTAGTAACAAATTGATAAATGCAAGAGGGAAAATCATCTGTCTCGTTAGCTCAGTAGTAAGAGCAGTCGCCCTCCAAGCGGAAGGTCCCGGTTTCAAACCCCGGACGAGGCGGTTGTTTTTTCTTGTTGTATTTATTAATTTGATTTAGAATCGTTAAAAATAAAAGTTCTTAAAATTATTTTTTATTCATCATTGACTGATTCTATCAAGTGTAGGTTCGATTCCCGTCCGGGAAAAAATAAATAAAATTTGAATTTACAAATTATATGTGCGCTTTCATCGTTACTGGTTAATGCCAGCTGAAAGCACATCATGGCTTAGTAGGCTAGTAACAAAAAGATAAATGCAAGAGGGAAAATCATCTGTCTCGATAGCTCAGTGGTAAGAGCAGTCGCCTGGCAAGGAGAAGGTCCCGGTTTCAAACACCGGACGAGGCGGTTGTTTTTTCTTCTTGTATTTACTAATTCGATTTAGAAACGTTAAAAATAAAAGTTTTTAAAATTCTTCTTTATCCATCATTGACTGATTCTAACAAGTGTAGTTTCGATTCCCGTCCGGGAATAAATAAATAAAAATTGAATTTACAATTTATTTGTGCGCTTTCATCGTTAATGGTTAATGCCAGCTGAAAGCAAATCGTGGCTTAGTAGGCTAGTAACAAATTGATAAATGCAAGGGGGAAAATCATCTATCTCGCTAGCTCAGTGGTAAGAGCAGTCGCCCGGCAAGCGGAAGGCCCCGGTTTCAAACCACGGACGAGGCGGTTGTTTTTTCTTCTTGTATTGACTAATTTGATTTAGAAACGTTAAACATAAAAGTTTTTAAAATTCTTCTTTATCCATCATTGACTGATTCTAACAAGTGTAGTTTCGATTGCCGTCCCGGAAAAAATAAATAAAAATTGAATTTACAATTTATTTGTGCGCTTTCATCGTTAATGGTTAATGCCAGCTGAAAGCAAATCGTGGATTAGTAGGCTAGTAACAAATTGATAAATGCAAGAGGGAAAACCATCTGTCCCGTTAGCTCAGTGGTAAGAGCAGTCGCCCGGCAAGCGGAAGGTCCAGGTTGCAAACCACGGACGAGGCGGTTGTTTTTTCTCCTTGTATTTATTAATTTGATTTAGAATCGTTAAAAATAAAAGTTCTTAAAATTCTTCTTTATCCATCATTGACTGATTCTAACAAGTGTAGTTTCCATTCCCGTCCGGGAAAAAATAAATAAAAATTGAATTTACAATTTATTTGTGCGCTTTCATCGTTACTGGTTAATGCCAGCTGAAAGCAAATCGTGGCTTAGTAGGCTAGTAACAAATTGATAAATGCAAGACGGAAAATCATCTGTCTCGTTAGCTCAGAGGTAAGAGCAGTCGCCCGGCAAGCGAAAGGTCCCGGATTCAAACCCCGGACGAGGCGGTTGTTTTTTTTTCTTGTATTTATTAAGCTGATTTAGAATCGTTAAAAATAAAAGTTCTTAAAATTCTTCTTTATAAATCATTGACTGATTCTAACAAGTGTATTTTCTATTCCCGTCCGGGAAAAAATAAATAAAAACTGAATTTACAATGTATTTGTTCGTTTCATCGTTACTGGTTAATGCCAACTGAAAGAAAATCGTGGCTCAGTAGGCTAGTAACAAATTGATAAATGCAAGAGGCAAAATCATCTGTCTCGTTAGCTCAGTGGTAAGAACAGTCGCCCGGCAAGCGGAAGGTCCCGGTTTCAAACAGCGGACGAGGCGGTTGTTTTTTCTTCTTGTATTTATTAATTTGATTTAGAATCGTTAAAAATAAAAGTTCTTAAAATTCTTCTTTATCCATCATTGACTGATTCTAACAAGTGTAGTTTCGATTCCCGTCCGGGAATAAATAAATAAAAACTGAATTTACAATTTATTTGTGCGCTTTCATCGTTACTGGTTAATGCCAGCTGAAAGCAAATCGTGGCTTAGTAGGCTAGTAACAAATTGATATATGCAAGAGTGAAAATCATCTGTCTCGTTAGCTCAGTGGTAAGAGCAGTCGGCCGGCATGCGGATGGTCCCGGTTTCAAACCCCGGACGAGGCGGTTGTTTTGTCTTCTTGTATTTATTAATTTGATTTAGAATAGTTAAAAATAATAGTTCTTAAAATTCTTCTTTATCCATCATTGACTGATTCTAACAAGTGTAGGTTCGATTCCCGTCCGGAAAAAATAAATAAAAATTGAATTTACAATTTATTTGTGCGCTTTCATCGTTACTAGTTAATGCCAGCTGAAAGCAAATCGTGGCTTAGTAAGCTAGTAACAAATTGATAAATGCAAGAGGCAAAATCATCTGTCTCGTTAGCTCAGTGGTAAGAACAGTCGCACGGCAAGCGGAAGGTCCCGGTTTCAAACAACGGACGAGGCGGTTGTTTTTTCTTCTTGTATTTATTAATTTGATTTAGAATAGTTAAAAATTAAAGTTCTTAAAATTCTTCTTTATCCATCATTGACTGATTCTAACAAGTGTAGTTTCGATTCCCGTCCGGGAATAAATAAATAAAAACTGAATTTACAATTTATTTGTGCGCTTTCATCGTTACTGGTTAATGCCAGCTGAACGCAAATCGTGGCTTAGTAGGCTAGTAACAAATTGATAAATGCAGGAGCGAAAATCATCTGTCTCGTTAGCTCAGTGGTAAGAACAGTCGCCCGGCAAGCGGAAGGTCCCGGTTTCAAACAACGGACGAGGCGGTTGTTTTTTCTTCTTGTATTTATTAATTTGATTTAGAATCGTTAAAAATAAAAGTTCTTAAAATTCTTCTTTATCCATCATTGACTGATTCTAACAAGTGTAGTTTCGATTCCCGTCCGGGAATAAATAAATAAAAACTGAATTTACAATTTATTTGTGCGCTTTCATCGTTACTGGTTAATGCCAGCTGAACGCAAATCGTGGCTTAGTAGGCTAGTAACAAATTGATAAATGCAAGAGTGAAAATCATCTGTCTCGTTAGCTCAGTGGTAAGAACAGTCGCCCGGCAAGCGGAAGGTCCCGGTTTCAAACAACGGACGAGGCGGTTGTTTTTTCTTGTTGTATTTATTAATTTGATTTAGAATCGTTAAAAATAAAAGTTCTTAAAATTATTCTTTATTCATCATTGACTGATTCTATCAAGTGTAGGTTCGATTCCCGTCCGGGAAAAAATAAATAAAATTTGAATTTACAAATTATTTGTGCGCTTTCATCGTTACTGGTTAATGCCAGCTGAAAGCACATCGTGGCTTAGTAGGCTAGTAACAAATAGATAAATGCAAGAGGGAAAATCATCTGTCTCGATAGCTCAGTGGTAAGAGCAGTCGCCTGGCAACTGGTAGGTCCCGGTTTCAAACACCGGACGAGGCGGTTGTTTTTTCTTCTTGTATTTACTAATTTGATTTATAAACGTTAAAAATAAAAGTTTTTAAAATTCTTCTTTATCCATCATTGACTGATTCTAACAAGTGTAGTTTCGATTCCCGTCCGGGAATAAATAAATAAAAATTGAATTTACAATTTATTTGTGCGCTTTCATCGTTAATGGTTAATGCCAGCTGAAAGCAAATCGTGGCTTAGTAGGCTAGTATCAAATTGATAAATGCAAGAGGGAAAATCATCTATCTCGTTAGCTCAGTGGTAAGAGCAGTCGCCCGGCAAGCGGAAGGTCCCGGTTTCAAACCACGGACGAGGCGGTTGTTTTTTCTTCTTGTATTTACTAATTTGATTTAGAAACGTTAAACATAAAAGTTTTTAAAATTCTTCTTTATCCATCATTGACTGATTCTAACAAGTGTAGTTTCGATTGCCGTCCCGGAAAAAATAAATAAAAATTGAATTTACAATTTATTTGTGCGCTTTCATCGTTAATGGTTAATGCCAGCTGAAAGCAAATCGTGGATTAGAAGGCTAGTAACAAATTGATAAATGCAAGAGGGAAAACCATCTGTCCCGTTAGCTCAGTGGTAAGAGCAGTCGCCCGGCAAGCGGAAGGTCCAGGTTGCAAACCACGGACGAGGCGGTTGTTTTTTCTCCTTGTATTTATTAATTTGATTTAGAATCGTTAAAAATAAAAGTTCTTAAAATTCTTCTTTATCCCTCATTGACTGATTCTATCAAGTGTAGTTTCCATTCCCGTCCGGGAAAAAATAAATAAAAATTGAATTTACAATTTATTTGTGCGCTTTCATCGTTACTGGTTAATGCCAGCTGAAAGCAAATCGTGGCTTAGTAGGCTAGTAACAAATTGATAAATGCAAGAGGGAAAATCACCTGTCTCGTTAGCTCAGAGGTAAGAGCAGTCGCCCGGCAAGCGAAGGGTCCCGGATTCAAACCCCGGACGAGGCGGTTGTTTTTTTTTCTTGTATTTATTAATCTGATTTAGAATCGTTAAAAATAAAAGTTCTTAAAATTCTTCTTTATAAATCATTGACTGATTCTAACAAGTGTATTTTCTATTCCCGTCCGGGAAAAAATAAATAAAAACTGAATTTACAATTTATTTGTTCGTTTCATCGTTACTGGTTAATGCCTGCTGAAAGAAAATCGTGGCTCAGTAAGTTTGTAACAAATTGATAAATGCAAGAGGCAAAATCATCTGTCTCGTTAGCTCAGTGGTAAGAACAGGCGCCCGGCAAGTGGAAGGTCCCGGTTTCAAACCCCGGACGAGGCGGTTGTTTTTTCTTGTTGTATTTATTAATTTGATATAGAATCGTTAAAAATAAAAGTTCTTAAAATTCTTCTTTACCCATCATTGACTGATTCTAACAAGTGTAGTTTCGATTCCCGTCCGGGAATAAATAAATAAAAACTGAATTTACAATTTATTTGTGCGCTTTCATCGTTACTGGTTAATGCCAGCTGAAAGCAAATCGTGGCTTAGTAGGCTAGTAACAAATTGATAAATGCAAGAGTGAAAATCATCTGTCTCGTTAGCTCAGTGGTAAGAGCAGTCGGCCGGCATGCGGATGGTCCCGGTTTCAAACCCCGGACGAGGCGGTTGTTTTGTCTTCTTGTATTTATTAATTTGATTTAGAATCGTTAAAAATAATAGTTCTTAAAATTCTTCTTTATCCATCATTGACTGATTCTAACAAGTGTAGGTTCGATTCCCGTCCGAAAAAAATAAATAAAAATTGAATTTACAATTTATTTGTGCGCTTTCATCGTTACTAGTTAATGCCAGCTGAAAGCAAATCGTGGCTTAGTAGGCTAGTAACAAACTGATAAATGCAAGAGGCAAAATCATCTGTCTCGTTAGCTCAGTGGTAAGAACAGTCGCCCGGCAAGCGGAAGGTCCCGGTTTCAAACCACGGACGAGGCGGTTGTTTTTTCTTCTTGTATTTATTAATTTGATTTAGAATCGTTAAAAATAAAAGTTCATAAAATTCTTCTTTATCCATCATTGACTGATTCTAACAAGTGTAGGTTCGATTCCCGTCCGGAAAAAATAAATAAAAATTGAATTTACAATTTATTTGTGCGCTTTCATCGTTACTAGTTAATGCCAGCTGAACGCAAATCGTGGCTAAGTAGGCTAGTAACAAATTGATAAATGCATGAGGGAAAATCATCTGTCTCGTTAGCTCAGTGGTAAGAGCAGTCGCACGGCAAGCGGAAGGTCCCGGTTACAAACCCCGGACGAGGCGGTTATTTTTTCTTCTTGTATTTATTAATTTGATTTAGAATCGTTAAAAATAAGAATTCTTAAAATTCTTCTTTATCCATCATTGACTGACTCTATCAAGTGTAGGTTCGATTCCCGTCCGGGAAAAAATAAATAAAATTTGAATTTACAAATTATTTGGGCGCTTTCATCGTTACTGGTTAATGCCAGCTGAAAGCACATCGTGGCTTAGTAGGCTAGTAACAAATTGATAAATGCAAGAGGGAAAATCATCTGTCTCGTTAGCTCAGTAGTAAGAGCAGTCGCCCGGCAAGCGGAAGGTCCCGGTTTCAAACCCCGGACGAGGCGGTTGTTTTTTCTTGTTGTATTTATTAATTTGATTTAGAATCGTTAAAAATAAAAGTTCTTAAAATAATTTTTTATTCATCATTGACTGATTCTATCAAGTGTAGGTTCGATTCCCGTCCGGGAATAAATAAATAAAAACTGAATTTACAATTTATTTGTGCGCTTTCATCGTTACTGGTTAATGCCAGCTGAAAGCAAATCGTGGCTTAGTAGGCTAGTAACAAATTGATAAATGCAAGAGGGAAAATCATCTGTCTCGATAGCTCAGTGGTAAGAGCAGTCGCCCGGCAAGGGGAAGGTCCCGGTTTCAAACACCGGACGAGGCGGTTGTTTTTTCTCCTTGTATTTACTAATTTGATTTAGAAACGTTAAAAATAAAAGTTTTTAAAATTCTTATATATCCATCATTGACTCATTCTAACAAGTGTGGTTTCGATTCCCGTCCGGAAAAAAATAAATAAGAATTGAATTTGCAATTTATTTGTGCGCTTTCATCGTTACTGGTTAATGTCAGCTGAAAGCAAATCGTGGCTTAGTAGGCTAGTAACAAATTGATAAATGCAAGAGGGAAAATCATCTGTCTTGTTAGCTCAATAGTAAGAGCAGTCGCCCGGCAAGCGGAAGGTCCCGGTTTCAAACCCCGGACGAGGCGGTTGTTTTTTCTTGTTGTATTTATTAATTTGATTTAGAATCGTTAAAAATAAAAGTTCTTAAAATTATTTTTTATTCATCATTGACTGATTCTATCAAGTGTAGGTTCGATTCCCGTCCGGGAAAAAATAAATAAAATTTGGATTTACAAATTATATGTGCGCTTTCATCGTTACTGGTTAATGCCAGCTGAAAGCACATCGTGGCTTAGTAGGCTAGTAACAAATTGATAAATGCAAGAGGGAAAATCATCTGTCTCGTTAGCTCAGTAGTAAGAGCAGTCGCCCGGCAAGCGGAAGGTCCCGGTTTCAAACCCCGGACGAGGCGGTTGTTTTTTCTTGTTGTATTTATTAATTTGATTTAGAATCGTTAAAAATAAAAGTTCTTAAAATTATTTTTTATTCATCATTGACTGATTCTATCAAGTGTAGGTTCGATTCCCGTCCGGGAAAAAATAAATAAAATTTGAATTTACAAATTATATGTGCGCTTTCATCGTTACTGGTTAATGCCAGCTGAAAGCACATCATGGCTTAGTAGGCTAGTAACAAAAAGATAAATGCAAGAGGGAAAATCATCTGTCTCGATAGCTCAGTGGTAAGAGCAGTCGCCTGGCAAGGGGAAGGTCCCGGTTTCAAACACCGGACGAGGCGGTTGTTTTTTCTTCTTGTATTTACTAATTTGATTTAGAAACGTTAAAAATAAAAGTTTTTAAAATTCTTCTTTATCCATCATTGACTGATTCTAACAAGTGTAGTTTCGATTCCCGTCCGGGAATAAATAAATAAAAATTGAATTTACAATTTATTTGTGCGCTTTCATCGTTAATGGTTAATGCCAGCTGAAAGCAAATCGTGGCTTAGTAGGCTAGTAACAAATTGATAAATGCAAGAGGGAAAATCATCTATCTCGTTAGCTCAGTGGTAAGAGCAGTCGCCCGGCAAGCGGAAGGCCCCGGTTTCAAACCACGGACGAGGCGGTTGTTTTTTCTTCTTGTATTTACTAATTTGATTTAGAAACGTTAAACATAAAAGTTTTTAAAATTCTTCTTTATCCATCATTGACTGATTCTAACAAGTGTAGTTTCGATTGCCGTCCCGGAAAAAATAAATAAAAATTGAATTTACAATTTATTTGTGCGCTTTCATCGTTAATGGTTAATGCCAGCTGAAAGCAAATCGTGGATTAGTAGGCTAGTAACAAATTGATAAATGCAAGAGGGAAAATCATCTGTCCCGTTAGCTCAGTGGTAAGAGCAGTCGCCCGGCAAGCGGAAGGTCCAGGTTGCAAACCACGGACGAGGCGGTTGTTTTTTCTCCTTGTATTTATTAATTTGATTTAGAATCGTTAAAAATAAAAGTTCTTAAAATTCTTCTTTATCCATCATTGACTGATTCTAACAAGTGTAGTTTCCATTCCCGTCCGGGAAAAAATAAATAAAAATTGAATTTACAATTTATTTGTGCGCTTTCATCGTTACTGGTTAATGCCAGCTGAAAGCAAATCGTGGCTTAGTAGGCCAGTAACAAATTGATAAATGCAAGACGGAAAATCATCTGTCTCGTTAGCTCAGAGGTAAGAGCAGTCGCCCGGCAAGCGAAAGGTCCCGGATTCAAAACCCGGACGAGGCGGTTGTTTTTTTTTCTTGTATTTATTAAGCTGATTTAGAATCGTTAAAAATAAAAGTTCTTAAAATTCTTCTTTATAAATCATTGACTGATTCTAACAAGTGTATTTTCTATTCCCGTCCGGGAAAAAATAAATAAAAACTGAATTTACGATTTATTTGTTCGTTTCATCGTTACTGGTTAATGCCAGCTGAAAGAAAATCGTGGCTCAGTAGGCTAGTAACAAATTGATAAATGCAAGAGGCAAAATCATTTGTCTCGTTAGCTCAGTGGTAAGAACAGTCGCAAGGCAAGCGGAAGGTCCCGGTTTCAAACAACGGACGAGGCGGTTGTTTTTTCTTCTTGTATTTATTAATTTGATTTAGAATCGTTAAAAATAAAAGTTCTTAAAATTCTTCTTTATCCATCATTGACTGATTCTACCAAGTGTAGTTTCGATTCCCGTCCGGGAATAAATAAATAAAAACTGAATTTACAATTTATTTGTGCGCTTTCATCGTTACTGGTTAATGCCAGCTGAAAGCAAATCGTGGCTTAGTAGGCTAGTAACAAATTGATATATGCAAGAGTGAAAATCATCTGTCTCGTTAGCTCAGTGGTAAGAGCAGTCGGCCGGCATGCGGATGGTCCCGGTTTCAAACCCCGGACGAGGCGGTTGTTTTGTCTTCTTGTATTTATTAATTTGATTTAGAATCGTTAAAAATAATAGTTCTTAAAATTCTTCTTTATCCATCATTGACTGATTCTAACAAGTGTAGGTTCGATTCCCGTCCGGAAAAAATAAATAAAAATTGAATTTACAATTTATTTGTGTAACAAATTGATAAATGCAAGAGGGAAAATCATCTGTCTCGTTAGCTCAGTAGTAAGAGCAGTCGCCCGGCAAGCGGAAGGTCCCGGTTTCAAACCCCGGACGAGGCGGTTGTTTTTTCTTGTTGTATTTATTAATTTGATTTAGAATCGTTAAAAATAAAAGTTCTTAAAATTATTTTTTATTCATCATTGACTGATTCTATCAAGTGTAGGTTCGATTCCCGTCCGGGAAAAAATAAATAAAATTTGAATTTACAAATTATATGTGCGCTTTCATCGTTACTGGTTAATGCCAGCTGAAAGCACATCATGGCTTAGTAGGCTAGTAACAAAAAGATAAATGCAAGAGGGAAAATCATCTGTCTCGATAGCTCAGTGGTAAGAGTAGTCGCCTGGCAAGGGGAAGGTCCCGGTTTCAAACACCGGACGAGGCGGTTGTTTTTTCTTCTTGTATTTACTAATTTGATTTAGAAACGTTAAAAATAAAAGTTTTTAAAATTCTTCTTTATCCATCATTGACTGATTCTAACAAGTGTAGTTTCGATTCCCGTCCGGGAATAAATAAATAAAAATTGAATTTACAATTTATTTGTGCGCTTTCATCGTTAATGGTTAATGCCAGCTGAAAGCAAATCGTGGCTTAGTAGGCTAGTAACAAATTGATAAATGCAAGAGGGAAAATCATCTATCTCGTTAGCTCAGTGGTAAGAGCAGTCGCCCGGCAAGCGGAAGGCCCCGGTTTCAAACCACGGACGAGGCGGTTGTTTTTTCTTCTTGTATTTACTAATTTGATTTAGAAACGTTAAACATAAAAGTTTTTAAAATTCTTCTTTATCCATCATTGACTGATTCTAACAAGTGTAGTTTCGATTGCCGTCCCGGAAAAAATAAATAAAAATTGAATTTACAATTTATTTGTGCGCTTTCATCGTTAATGGTTAATGCCAGCTGAAAGCAAATCGTGGATTAGTAGGCTAGTAACAAATTGATAAATGCAAGAGGGAAAACCATCTGTCCCGTTAGCTCAGTGGTAAGAGCAGTCGCCCGGCAAGCGGAAGGTCCAGGTTGCAAACCACGGACGAGGCGGTTGTTTTTTCTCCTTGTATTTATTAATTTGATTTAGAATCGTTAAAAATAAAAGTTCTTAAAATTCTTCTTTATCCATCACTGACTGATTCTAACAAGTGTAGTTTCCATTCCCGTCCGGGAAAAAATAAATAAAAATTGAATTTACAATTTATTTGTGCGCTTTCATCGTTACTGGTTAATGCCAGCTGAAAGCAAATCGTGGCTTAGTAGGCTAGTAACAAATTGATAAATGCAAGACGGAAAATCATCTGTCTCGTTAGCTCAGAGGTAAGAGCAGTCGCCCGGCAAGCGAAAGGTCCCGGATTCAAACCCCGGACGAGGCGGTTGTTTTTTTTCTTGTATTTATTAAGCTGATTTAGAATCGTTAAAAATAAAAGTTCTTAAAATTCTTCTTTATAAATCATTGACTGATTCTAACAAGTGTATTTTCTATTCCCGTCCGGGAAAAAATAAATAAAAACTGAATTTACAATTTATTTGTTCGTTTCATCGTTACTGGTTAATGCCAGCTGAAAGAAAATCGTGGCTCAGTAGGCTAGTAACAAATTGATAAATGCAAGAGGCAAAATCATCTGTCTCGTTAGCTCAGTGGTAAGAACAGTCGCCCGGCAAGCGGAAGGTCCCGGTTTCAAACAACGGACGAGGCGGTTGTTTTTTCTTCTTGTATTTATTAATTTGATTTAGAATCGTTAAAAATAAAAGTTCTTAAAATTCTTCTTTATCCATCATTGACTGATTCTAACAAGTGTAGTTTCGATTCCCGTCCGGGAATAAATAAATAAAAACTGAATTTACAATTTATTTGTGCGCTTTCATTGTTACTGGTTAATGGCAGCTGAAAGCAAATCGTGGCTTAGTAGGCTAGTAACAAATTGATATATGCAAGAGTGAAAATCATCTGTCTCGTTAGCTCAGTGGTAAGAGCAGTCGGCCGGCATGCGGATGGTCCCGGTTTCAAACCCCGGACGAGGCGGTTGTTTTGTCTTCTTGTATTTATTAATTTGATTTAGAATCGTTAAAAATAATAGTTCTTAAAATTCTTCTCTATCCATCATTGACTGATTCTAACAAGTGTAGGTTCGATTCCCGTCCGGAAAAAATAAATAAAAATTGAATTTACAATTTATTTGTGCGCTTTCATCGTTACTAGTTAATGCCAGCTGAAAGCAAATCGTGGCTTAGTAGGCTAGTAACAAATTGATAAATGCAAGAGGCAAAATCATCTGTCTCGTTAGCTCAGTGGTAAGAACAGTCGCCCGGCAAGCGGAAGGTCCCGGTTTCAAACCACGGACGAGGCGGTTGTTTTTTCTTCTTGTATTTATTAATTTGATTTAGAATCGTTAAAAATAAAAGTTCTTAAAATTCTTCTTTATCCATCATTGACTGATTCTAACAAGTGTAGTTTCGATTCCCGTCCGGGAATAAATAAATAGAAACTGAATTTACAATTTATTTGTGCGCTTTCATCGTTACTGGTTAATGCCAGCTGAACGCAAATCGTGGCTTAGTAGGCTAGTAACAAATTGATAAATGCAAGAGCGAAAATCATCTGTCTCGCTAGCTCAGTGGTAAGAACAGTCGCCCGGCAAGCGGAAGGCCCGGTTTCAAACCACGGACGAGGCGGTTGTTTTTTCTTCTTGTATTTACTAATTTGATTTAGAAACGTTAAAAATAAAAGTTTTTAAAATTCTTATATATCCATCATTGACTCATTCTAACAAGTGTGGTTTCGATTCCCGTCCGGAAAAAAATAAATAAGAATTGAATTTGCAATTTATTTGTGCGCTTTCATCGTTACTGGTTAATGTCAGCTGAAAGCAAATCGTGGCTTAGTAGGCTAGTAACAAATTGATAAATGCAAGAGGGAAAATCATCTGTCTTGTTAGCTCAGTAGTAAGAGCAGTCGCCCGGCAAGCGGAAGGTCCCGGTTTCAAACCCCGGACGAGGCGGTTGTTTTTTCTTGTTGTATTTATTAATTTGATTTAGAATCGTTAAAAATAAAAGTTCTTAAAATTATTTTTTATTCATCATTGACTGATTCTATCAAGTGTAGGTTCGATTCCCGTCCGGGAAAAAATAAATAAAATTTGGATTTACAAATTATATGTGCGCTTTCATCGTTACTGGTTAATGCCAGCTGAAAGCACATCGTGGCTTAGTAGGCTAGTAACAAATTGATAAATGCAAGAGGGAAAATCATCTGTCTCGTTAGCTCAGTAGTAAGAGCAGTCGCCCGGCAAGCGGAAGGTCCCGGTTTCAAACCCCGGACGAGGCGGTTGTTTTTTCTTGTTGTATTTATTAATTTGATTTAGAATCGTTAAAAATAAAAGTTCTTAAAATTATTTTTTATTCATCATTGACTGATTCTATCAAGTGTAGGTTCGATTCCCGTCCGGGAAAAAATAAATAAAATTTGAATTTACAAATTATATGTGCGCTTTCATCGTTACTGGTTAATGCCAGCTGAAAGCACATCATGGCTTAGTAGGCTAGTAACAAAAAGATAAATGCAAGAGGGAAAATCATCTGTCTCGATAGCTCAGTGGTAAGAGCAGTCGCCTGGCAAGGGGAAGGTCCCGGTTTCAAACACCGGACGAGGCGGTTGTTTTTTCTTCTTGTATTTACTAATTTGATTTAGAAACGTTAAAAATAAAAGTTTTTAAAATTCTTCTTTATCCATCATTGACTGATTCTAACAAGTGTAGTTTCGATTCCCGTCCGGGAATAAATAAATAAAAATTGAATTTACAATTTATTTGTGCGCTTTCATCGTTAATGGTTAATGCCAGCTGAAAGCAAATCGTGGCTTAGTAGGCTAGTAACAAATTGATAAATGCAAGATGGAAAATCATCTATCTCGTTAGCTCAGTGGTAAGAGCAGTCGCCCGGCAAGCGGAAGGCCCCGGTTTCAAACCACGGACGAGGCGGTTGTTTTTTCTTCTTGTATTTACTAATTTGATTTAGAAACGTTAAACATAAAAGTTTTTAAAATTCTTCTTTATCCATCATTGACTGATTCTAACAAGTGTAGTTTCGATTGCCGTCCCGGAAAAAATAAATAAAAATTGAATTTACAATTTATTTGTGCGCTTTCATCGTTAATGGTTAATGCCAGCTGAAAGCAAATCGTGGATTAGTAGGCTAGTAACAAATTGATAAATGCAAGAGGGAAAACCATCTGTCCCGTTAGCTCAGTGGTAAGAGCAGTCGCCCGGCAAGCGGAAGGTCCAGGTTGCAAACCACGGACGAGGCGGTTGTTTTTTCTCCTTGTATTTATTAATTTGATTTAGAATCGTTAAAAATAAAAGTTCTTAAAATTCTTCTTTATCCATCATTGACTGATTCTAACAAGTGTAGTTTCCATTCCCGTCCGGGAAAAAATAAATAAAAATTGAATTTACAATTTATTTGTGCGCTTTCATCGTTACTGGTTAATGCCAGCTGAAAGCAAATCGTGGCTTAGTAGGCTAGTAACAAATTGATAAATGCAAGACGGAAAATCATCTGTCTCGTTAGCTCAGAGGTAAGAGCAGTCGCCCGGCAAGCGAAAGGTCCCGGATTCAAAACCCGGACGAGGCGGTTGTTTTTTTTTCTTGTATTTATTAAGCTGATTTAGAATCGTTAAAAATAAAAGTTCTTAAAATTCTTCTTTATAAATCATTGACTGATTCTAACAAGTGTATTTTCTATTCCCGTCCGGGAAAAAATAAATAAAAACTGAATTTACGATTTATTTGTTCGTTTCATCGTTACTGGTTAATGCCAGCTGAAAGAAAATCGTGGCTCAGTAGGCTAGTAACAAATTGATAAATGCAAGAGGCAAAATCATTTGTCTCGTTAGCTCAGTGGTAAGAACAGTCGCAAGGCAAGCGGAAGGTCCCGGTTTCAAACAACGGACGAGGCGGTTGTTTTTTCTTCTTGTATTTATTAATTTGATTTAGAATCGTTAAAAATAAAAGTTCTTAAAATTCTTCTTTATCCATCATTGACTGATTCTACCAAGTGTAGTTTCGATTCCCGTCCGGGAATAAATAAATAAAAACTGAATTTACAATTTATTTGTGCGCTTTCATCGTTACTGGTTAATGCCAGCTGAAAGCAAATCGTGGCTTAGTAGGCTAGTAACAAATTGATATATGCAAGAGTGAAAATCATCTGTCTCGTTAGCTCAGTGGTAAGAGCAGTCGGCCGGCATGCGGATGGTCCCGGTTTCAAACCCCGGACGAGGCGGTTGTTTTGTCTTCTTGTATTTATTAATTTGATTTAGAATCGTTAAAAATAATAGTTCTTAAAATTCTTCTTTATCCATCATTGACTGATTCTAACAAGTGTAGGTTCGATTCCCGTCCGGAAAAAATAAATAAAAATTGAATTCACAATTTATTTGTGTAACAAATTGATAAATGCAAGAGGGAAAATCATCTGTCTCGTTAGCTCAGTAGTAAGAGCAGTCGCCCGGCAAGCGGAAGGTCCCGGTTTCAAACCCCGGACGAGGCGGTTGTTTTTTCTTGTTGTATTTATTAATTTGATTTAGAATCGTTAAAAATAAAAGTTCTTAAAATTATTTTTTATTCATCATTGACTGATTCTATCAAGTGTAGGTTCGATTCCCGTCCGGGAAAAAATAAATAAAATTTGAATTTACAAATTATATGTGCGCTTTCATCGTTACTGGTTAATGCCAGCTGAAAGCACATCATGGCTTAGTAGGCTAGTAACAAAAAGATAAATGCAAGAGGGAAAATCATCTGTCTCGATAGCTCAGTGGTAAGAGCAGTCGCCTGGCAAGGGGAAGGTCCCGGTTTCAAACACCGGACGAGGCGGTTGTTTTTTCTTCTTGTATTTACTAATTTGATTTAGAAACGTTAAAAATAAAAGTTTTTAAAATTCTTCTTTATCCATCATTGACTGATTCTAACAAGTGTAGTTTCGATTCCCGTCCGGGAATAAATAAATAAAAATTGAATTTACAATTTATTTGTGCGCTTTCATCGTTAATGGTTAATGCCAGCTGAAAGCAAATCGTGGCTTAGTAGGCTAGTAACAAATTGATAAATGCAAGAGGGAAAATCATCTATCTCGTTAGCTCAGTGGTAAGAGCAGTCGCCCGGCAAGCGGAAGGCCCCGGTTTCAAACCACGGACGAGGCGGTTGTTTTTTCTTCTTGTATTTACTAATTTGATTTAGAAACGTTAAACATAAAAGTTTTTAGAATTCTTCTTTATCCATCATTGACTGATTCTAACAAGTGTAGTTTCGATTGCCGTCCCGGAAAAAATAAATAAAAATTGAATTTACAATTTATTTGTGCGCTTTCATCGTTAATGGTTAATGCCAGCTGAAAGCAAATCGTGGATTAGTAGGCTAGTAACAAATTGATAAATGCAAGAGGGAAAACCATCTGTCCCGTTAGCTCAGTGGTAAGAGCAGTCGCCCGGCAAGCGGAAGGTCCAGGTTGCAAACCACGGACGAGGCGGTTGTTTTTTCTCCTTGTATTTATTAATTTGATTTAGAATCGTTAAAAATAAAAGTTCTTAAAATTCTTCTTTATCCATCACTGACTGATTCTAACAAGTGTAGTTTCCATTCCCGTCCGGGAAAAAATAAATAAAAATTGAATTTACAATTTATTTGTGCGCTTTCATCGTTACTGGTTAATGCCAGCTGAAAGCAAATCGTGGCTTAGTAGGCTAGTAACAAATTGATAAATGCAAGACGGAAAATCATCTGTCTCGTTAGCTCAGAGGTAAGAGCAGTCGCCCGGCAAGCGAAAGGTCCCGGATTCAAACCCCGGACGAGGCGGTTGTTTTTTTTTCTTGTATTTATTAAGCTGATTTAGAATCGTTAAAAATAAAAGTTCTTAAAATTCTTCTTTATAAATCATTGACTGATTCTAACAAGTGTATTTTCTATTCCCGTCCGGGAAAAAATAAATAAAAACTGAATTTACAATTTATTTGTTCGTTTCATCGTTACTGGTTAATGCCAGCTGAAAGAAAATCGTGGCTCAGTAGGCTAGTAACAAATTGATAAATGCAAGAGGCAAAATCATCTGTCTCGTTAGCTCAGTGGTAAGAACAGTCGCCCGGCAAGCGGAAGGTCCCGGTTTCAAACAACGGACGAGGCGGTTGTTTTTTCTTCTTGTATTTATTAATTTGATTTAGAATCGTTAAAAATAAAAGTTCTTAAAATTCTTCTTTATCCATCATTGACTGATTCTAACAAGTGTAGTTTCGATTCCCGTCCGGGAATAAATAAATAAAAACTGAATTTACAATTTATTTGTGCGCTTTCATCGTTACTGGTTAATGGCAGCTGAAAGCAAATCGGGGCTTAGTAGGCTAGTAACAAATTGATATATGCAAGAGTGAAAATCATCTGTCTCGTTAGCTCAGTGGTAAGAGCAGTCGGCCGGCATGCGGATGGTCCCGGTTTCAAACCCCGGACGAGGCGGTTGTTTTGTCTTCTTGTATTTATTAATTTGATTTAGAATCGTTAAAAATAATAGTTCTTAAAATTCTTCTCTATCCATCATTGACTGATTCTAACAAGTGTAGGTTCGATTCCCGTCCGGAAAAAATAAATAAAAATTGAATTTACAATTTATTTGTGCGCTTTCATCGTTACTAGTTAATGCCAGCTGAAAGCAAATCGTGGCTTAGTAGGCTAGTAACAAATTGATAAATGCAAGAGGCAAAATCATCTGTCTCGTTAGCTCAGTGGTAAGAACAGTCGCCCGGCAAGCGGAAGGTCCCGGTTTCAAACCACGGACGAGGCGGTTGTTTTTTCTTCTTGTATTTATTAATTTGATTTAGAATCGTTAAAAATAAAAGTTCTTAAAATTCTTCTTTATCCATCATTGACTGATTCTAACAAGTGTAGTTTCGATTCCCGTCCGGGAATAAATAAATAGAAACTGAATTTACAATTTATTTGTGCGCTTTCATCGTTACTGGTTAATGCCAGCTGAACGCAAATCGTGGCTTAGTAGGCTAGTAACAAATTGATAAATGCAAGAGCGAAAATCATCTGTCTCGCTAGCTCAGTGGTAAGAACAGTCGCCCGGCAAGCGGAAGGCCCGGTTTCAAACCACGGACGAGGCGGTTGTTTTTTCTTCTTGTATTTACTAATTTGATTTAGAAACGTTAAACATAAAAGTTTTTAAAATTCTTCTTTATCCATCATTGACTGATTCTAACAAGTGTAGTTTCGATTGCCGTCCCGGAAAAAATAAATAAAAATTGAATTTACAATTTATTTGTGCGCTTTCATCGTTAATGGTTAATGCCAGCTGAAAGCAAATCGTGGATTACTAGGCTAGTAACAAATTGATAAATGCAAGATGGAAAACCATCTGTCCCGTTAGCTCAGTGGTAAGAGCAGTCGCCCGGCAAGCGGAAGGTCCAGGTTGCAAACCACGGACGAGGCGGTTGTTTTTTCTCCTTGTATTTATTAATTTGATTTAGAATCGTTAAAAATAAAAGTTCTTAAAATTCTTCTTTATCCATCATTGACTGATTCTAACAAGTGTAGTTTCCATTCCCGTCCGGGAAAAAATAAAAAAAAATTGAATTTACAATTTATTTGTGCGCTTTCATCGTTACTGGTTAATGCCAGCTGAAAGCAAATCGTGGCTTAGTAGGCTAGTAACAAATTGATAAATGCAAGACGGAAAATCATCTGTCTCGTTAGCTCAGAGGTAAGAGCAGTCGCCCGGCAAGCGAAAGGTCCCGGATTCAAACCCCGGACGAGGCGGTTGTTTTTTTTTCTTGTATTTATTAAGCTGATTTAGAATCGTTAAAAATAAAAGTTCTTAAAATTCTTCTTTATAAATCATTGACTGATTCTAACAAGTGTATTTTCTATTCCCGTCCGGGAAAAAATAAATAAAAACTGAATTTACAATTTATTTGTTCGTTTCATCGTTACTGGTTAATGCCAGCTGAAAGAAAATCGTGGCTCAGTAGGCTAGTAACAAATTGATAAATGCAAGAGGCAAAATCATCTGTCTCGTTAGCTCAGTGGTAAGAACAGTCGCCCGGCAAGCGGAAGGTCCCGGTTTCGAACAACGGACGAGGCGGTTGTTTTTTCTTCTTGTATTTATTAATTTGATTTAGAATCGTTAAAAATAAAAGTTCTTAAAATTCTTCTTTATCCATCATTGACTGATTCTAACAAGTGTAGTTTCGATTCCCGTCCGGGAATAAATAAATAAAAACTGAATTTACAATTTATTTGTGCGCTTTCATCGTTACTGGTTAATGCCAGCTGAAAGCAAATCGTGGCTTAGTAGGCTAGTAACAAATTGATATATGCAAGAGTGAAAATCATCTGTCTCGTTAGCTCAGTGGTAAGAGCAGTCGGCCGGCATGCGGATGGTCCCGGTTTCAAACCCCGGACGAGGCGGTTGTTTTGTCTTCTTGTATTTATTAATTTGATTTAGAATCGTTAAAAATAATAGTTCTTAAAATTCTTCTTTATCCATCATTGACTGATTCTAACAAGTGTAGGTTCGATTCCCGTCCGGAAAAAATAAATGAAAATTGAATTTACAATTTATTTGTGCGCTTTCATCGTTACTAGTTAATGCCAGCTGAAAGCAAATCGTGGCTTAGTAGGCTAGTAACAAATTGATAAATGCAAGAGGCAAAATCATCTGTCTCGTTAGCTCAGTGGTAAGAACAGTCGCCCGGCAAGCGGAAGGTCCCGGTTTCAAACCACGGACGAGGCGGTTGTTTTTTCTTCTTGTATTTATTAATTTGATTTAGAATCGTTAAAAATAAAAGTTCTTAAAATTCTTCTTTATCCATCATTGACTGATTCTAACAAGTGTAGTTTCGATTCCCGTCCGGGAATAAATAAATAAAAACTGAATTTACAATTTATTTGTGCGCTTTCATCGTTACTGGTTAATGCCAGCTGAACGCAAATCGTGGCTTAGTAGGCTAGTAACAAATTGATAAATGCAAGAGCGAAAATCATCTGTCTCGCTAGCTCAGTGGTAAGAACAGTCGCCCGGCAAGCGGAAGGTCCCGGTTTCAAACAACGGACGAGGCGGTTGTTTTTTCTTCTTGTATTTATTAATTTGATTTAGAATCGTTAAAAATAAAAGTTCTTAAAATTCTTCTTTATCCATCATTGACTGATTCTAACAAGTGTAGTTTCGATTCCCGTCCGGGAATAAATAAATAAAAACTGAATTTACAATTTATTTGTGCGCTTTCATCGTTACTGGTTAATGCCAGCTGAACGCAAATCGTGGCTTAGTAGGCTAGTAACAAATTGATAAATGCAAGAGTGAAAATCATCTGTCTCGTTAGCTCAGTGGTAAGAACAGTCGCCCGGCAACCGGAAGGTCCCGGTTTCAAACAACGGACGAGGCGGTTGTTTTTTCTTGTTGTATTTATTAATTTGATTTAGAATCGTTAAAAATAAAAGTTCTTAAAATTATTCTTTATTCATCATTGACTGATTCTATCAAGTGTAGGTTCGATTCCCGTCCGGGAAAAAATAAATAAAATTTGAATTTACAAATTATTTGTGCGCTTTCATCGTTACTGGTTAATGCCAGCTGAAAGCACATCGTGGCTTAGTAGGCTAGTAACAAATAGATAAATGCAAGAGGGAAATCATCTGTCTCGATAGCTCAGTGGTAAGAGCAGTCGCCCGGCAAGCGGAAGGTCCCGGTTTCAAACCACGGACGAGGCGGTTGTTTTTTCTTCTTGTATTTACTAATTTGATTTAGAAACGTTAAACATAAAAGTTTTTAAAATTCTTCCTTATCCATCATTGACTGATTCTAACAAGTGTAGTTTCGATTGCCGTCCCGGAAAAAATAAATAAAAATTGAATTTACAATTTATTTGTGCGCTTTCATCGTTAATGGTTAATGCCAGCTGAAAGCAAATCGTGGATTAGAAGGCTAGTAACAAATTGATAAATGCAAGAGGGAAAACCATCTGTCCCGTTAGCTCAGTGGTAAGAGCAGTCGCCCGGCAAGCGGAAGGTCCAGGTTGCAAACCACGGACGAGGCGGTTGTTTTTTCTCCTTGTATTTATTAATTTGATTTAGAATCGTTAAAAATAAAAGTTCTTAAAATTCTTCTTTATCCATCATTGACTGATTCTAACAAGTGTAGTTTCCATTCCCGTCCGGGAAAAAATAAATAAAAATTGAATTTACAATTTATTTGTGCGCTTTCATCGTTACTGGTTAATGCCAGCTGAAAGCAAATCGTGGCTTAGTAGGCTAGTAACAAATTGATAAATGCAAGACGGAAAATCATCTGTCTCGTTAGCTCAGAGGTAAGAACAGTCGCCCGGCAAGCGAAAGGTCCCGGATTCAAACCCCGGACGAGGCGGTTGTTTTTTTTTCTTGTATTTATTAAGCTGATTTAGAATCGTTAAAAATAAAAGTTCTTAAAATTCTTCTTTATAAATCATTGACTGATTCTAACAAGTGTATTTTCTATTCCCGTCCGGGAAAAAATAAATAAAAACTGAATTTACAATTTATTTGTTCGTTTCATCGTTACTGGTTAATGCCAGCTGAAAGAAAATCGTGGCTCAGTAGGCTAGTAACAAATTGATAAATGCAAGAGGCAAAATCATCTGTCTCGTTAGCTCAGTGGTAAGAACAGTCGCCCGGCAAGCGGAAGGTCCCGGTTTCAAACAACGGACGAGGCGGTTGTTTTTTCTTCTTGTATTTATTAATTTGATTTAGAATCGTTAAAAATAAAAGTTCTTAAAATTCTTCTTTATCCATCATTGACTGATTCTAACAAGTGTAGTTTCGATTCCCGTCCGGGAATAAATAAATAAAAACTGAATTTACAATTTATTTGTGCGCTTTCATCGTTACTGGTTAATGCCAGCTGAAAGCAAATCGTGGCTTAGTAGGCTAGTAACAAACTGATATATGCAAGAGTGAAAATCATCTGTCTCGTTAGCTCAGTGGTAAGAGCAGTCGGCCGGCATGCGGATGGTCCCGGTTTCAAACCCCGGACGAGGCGGTTGTTTTGTCTTCTTGTATTTATTAATTTGATTTAGAATCGTTAAAAATAATAGTTCTTAAAATTCTTCTTTATCCATCATTGACTGATTCTAACAAGTGTAGGTTCGATTCCCGTCCGGAAAAAATAAATGAAAATTGAATTTACAATTTATTTGTGCGCTTTCATCGTTACTAGTTAATGCCAGCTGAAAGCAAATCGTGGCTTAGTAGGCTAGTAACAAATTGATAAATGCAAGAGGCAAAATCATCTGTCTCGTTAGCTCAGTGGTAAGAACAGTCGCCCGGCAAGCGGAAGGTCCCGGTTTCAAACCACGGACGAGGCGGTTGTTTTTTCTTCTTGTATTTATTAATT
Organism: Dioctria rufipes; assembly: GCA_963924295.1. Taxonomy (NCBI): domain Eukaryota; kingdom Metazoa; phylum Arthropoda; class Insecta; order Diptera; family Asilidae; genus Dioctria; species Dioctria rufipes. The sequence continues at coordinate 332,714 of CAWUPM010000667.1, read as the reverse complement.
TGATTTAGAATCGTTAAAAATAAAAGTTCTTAAAATTCTTCTTTATCCATCATTGACTGATTCTAAAAAGTGTAGTTTCGATTCCCGTCCGGGAATAAATAAATAAAAACTGAATTTACAATTTATTTGTGCGCTTTCATCGTTACAGGTTAATGCCAGCTGAACGCAAATCGTGGCTTAGTAGGCTAGTAACAAATTGATAAATGCAAGAGCGAAAATCATCTGTCTCGCTAGCTCAGTGGTAAGAACAGTCGCCCGGCAAGCGGAAGGTCCCGGTTTCAAACAACGGACGAGGCGGTTGTTTTTTCTTCTTGTATTTATTAATTTGATTTAGAATCGTTAAAAATAAAAGTTCTTAAAATTCTTCTTTATCCATCATTGACTGATTCTAACAAGTGTAGTTTCGATTCCCGTCCGGGAATAAATAAATAAAAACTGAATTTACAATTTATTTGTGCGCTTTCATCGTTACTGGTTAATGCCAGCTGAACGCAAATCGTGGCTTAGTAGGCTAGTAACAAATTGATAAATGCAAGAGTGAAAATCATCTGTCTCGTTAGCTCAGTGGTAAGAACAGTCGCCCGGCAAGCGGAAGGTCCCGGTTTCAAACAACGGACGAGGCGGTTGTTTTTTCTTGTTGTATTTATTAATTTGATTTAGAATCGTTAAAAATAAAAGTTCTTAAAATTATTCTTTATTCATCATTGACTGATTCTATCAAGTGTAGGTTCGATTCCCGTCCGGGAAAAAATAAATAAAATTTGAATTTACAAATTATTTGTGCGCTTTCATCGTTACTGGTTAATGCCAGCTGAAAGCACATCGTGGCTTAGTAGGCTAGTAACAAATAGATAAATGCAAGAGGGAAAATCATCTGTCTCGATAGCTCAGTGGTAAGAGCAGTCGCCCGGCAAGCGGAAGGTCCCGGTTTCAAACCACGGACGAGGCGGTTGTTTTTTCTTCTTGTATTTACTAATTTGATTTAGAAACGTTAAACATAAAAGTTTTTAAAATTCTTCCTTATCCATCATTGACTGATTCTAACAAGTGTAGTTTCGATTGCCGTCCCGGAAAAAATAAATGAAAATTGAATTTACAATTTATTTGTGCGCTTTCATCGTTAATGGTTAATGCCAGCTGAAAGCAAATCGTGGATTAGAAGGCTAGTAACAAATTGATAAATGCAAGAGGGAAAACCATCTGTCCCGTTAGCTCAGTGGTAAGAGCAGTCGCCTGGCAAGCGGAAGGTCCAGGTTGCAAACCACGGACGAGGCGGTTGTTTTTTCTCCTTGTATTTATTAATTTGATTTAGAATCGTTAAAAATAAAAGTTCTTAAAATTCTTCTTTATCCATCATTGACTGATTCTAACAAGTGTAGTTTCCATTCCCGTCCGGGAAAAAATAAATAAAAATTGAATTTACAATTTATTTGTGCGCTTTCATCGTTACTGGTTAATGCCAGCTGAAAGCAAATCGTGGCTTAGTAGGCTAGTAACAAATTGATAAATGCAAGAGGGAAAATCATCTGTCTCGTTAGCTCAGAGGTAAGAGCAGTCGCCCGGCAAGCGAAGGGTCCCGGATTCAAACCCCGGACGAGGCGGTTTTTTTTTTTTCTTGTATTTATTAATCTGATTTAGAATCGTTAAAAATAAAAGTTCTTAAAATTCTTCTTTATAAATCATTGACTGATTCTAACAAGTGTATTTTCTATTCCCGTCCGGGAAAAAATAAATAAAAACTGAATTTACAATTTATTTGTTCGTTTCATCGTTACTGGTTAATGCCAGCAGAAAGAAAATCGTGGCTCAGTAGGCTTGTAACAAATTGATAAATGCAAGAGGCAAAATCATCTGTCTCGTTAGCTCAGTGGTAAGAACAGTCGCCCGGCAAGCGGAAGGTCCCGGTTTCAAACCACGGACGAGGCGGTTGTTTTTCTTGTTGTATTTATTAATTTGATTTAGAATCGTTAAAAATAAAAGTTCTTAAAATTCTTCTTTATCCATCATTGACTGATTCTAACAAGTGTAGTTTCGATTCCCGTCCGGGAATAAATAAATAAAAACTGAATTTACAATTTATTTGTGCGCTTTCATCGTTACTGGTTAATGCCAGTTGAAAGCAAATCGTGGCTTAGTAGGCTAGTAACAAATTGATAAATGCAAGAGTGAAAATCATCTGTCTCGTTAGCTCAGTGGTAAGAACAGTCGCCCGGCAAGCGGAAGGTCCCGGTTTCAAACAACGGACGAGGCGGTTGTTTTTTCTTCTTGTATTTATTAATTTGATTTAGAATCGTTAAAAATAAAAGTTCTTAAAATTCTTCTTTATCCATCATTGACTGATTCTAACAAGTGTAGTTTCGATTCCCGGCCGGGAATAAATAAATAAAAACTGAATTTACAATTTATTTGTGCGCTTTCATCGTTACTGGTTAATGCCAGCTGAAAGCAAATCGTGGCTTAGTAGGCTAGTAACAAATTGATAAATGCAAGAGTGAAAATCATCTGTCTCGTTAGCTCAGTGGTAAGAGCAGTCGGCCGGCATGCGGATGGTCCCGGTTTCAAACCCCGGACGAGGCGGTTGTTTTGTCTTCTTGTATTTATTAATTTGATTTAGAATCGTTAAAAATAATAGTTCTTAAAATTCTTCTTTATCCATCATTGACTGATTCTAACAAGTGTAGGTTCGATTCCCGTCCGGAAAAAATAAATAAAAATTGAATTTACAATTTCTTTGTGCGCTTTCATCGTTACTAGTTAATGCCAGCTGAAAGCAAATCGTGGCTTAGTAGGCTAGTAACAAACTGATAAATGCAAGAGGCAAAATCATCTGTCTCGTTAGCTCAGTGGTAAGAACAGTCGCCCGGCAAGCGGAAGGTCCCGGTTTCAAACCACGGACGAGGCGGTTGTTTTTTCTTCTTGTATTTATTAATTTGATTTAGAATCGTTAAAAATAAAAGTTCTTAAAATTCTTCTTTATCCATCATTGTCTGAATCTAACAAGTGTAGTTTCGATTCCCGTCCGGGAATAAATAAATAAAAACTGAAATTACAATTTATTTGTGCGCTTTCATCGTTACTGGTTAATGCCAGCTGAACGCAAATCTTGGCTTAGTAGGCTAGTAACAAATTGATAAATGCATGAGGGAAAATCATCTGTCTCGTTAGCTCAGTGGTAAGAGCAGTCGCACGGCAAGCGGAAGGTCCCGGTTACAAACCCCGGACGAGGCGGTTATTTTTTCTTCTTGTATTTATTAATTTGATTTAGAATCGTTAAAAATAAAAATTCTTAAAATTCTTCTTTATCCATCATTGACTGACTCTATCAAGTGTAGGTTCGATTCCCGTCCGGGAAAAAATAAATAAAATTTGAATTTACAAATTATTTGTGCGCTTTCATCGTTACTGGTTAATGCCAGCTGAAAGCAAATCGTGGCTTAGTAGGCTAGTAACAAATTGATAAATGCAAGAGGGAAAATCATCTGTCTCGATAGCTCAGTGGTAAGAGCAGTCGCCCGGCAAGGGGAAGGTCCCGGTTTCAAACACCGGACGAGGCGGTTGTTTTTTCTCCTTGTATTTACTAATTTGATTTAGAAACGTTAAAAATAAAAGTTTTTAAAATTCTTCTTTATCCATCATTGACTGCTTCTAACAAGTGTAGTTTCGATTGCCGTCCGGGAAAAAATAAATAAAAATTGAATTTACAATTTATTTGTGCACTTTCATCGTTACTGGTTAATGCCAGCTGAAAGCAAATCGTGGCTTAGTAGGCTAGTAACGAATTGATAAATGCAAGAGAGAAAACCATCTGTCCCGTTAGCTCAGTGGTAAGAGCACTCGCCCGGCAAGCTGAAGGTCCCGGTTTCAAACCCCGGACGAGGCGGTTGTTTTTTTTTTCTTGTATTTGTTAATTTGATTTAGAATCGTTAACAATAAATGTTATTAAAATTCTTATATATCCATCATTGACTGATTCTAACAAGTGTGGTTTCGATTCCCGTCCGGGAAAAAATAAATAAGAATTGAATTTGCAATTTATTTGTGCGCTTTCATCGTTACTGGTTAATGTCAGCTGAAAGCAAATCGTGGCTTAGTAGGCTAGTAACAAATTGATAAATGCAAGAGGGAAAATCACCTGTCTCGTTAGCTCAGTAGTAAGAGCAGTCGCCTGGCAAGCGGAAAGTCCCGGTTTCAAACCCCGGACGAGGCGGTTGTTTTTTCTTGTTGTATTTATTAATTTGATTTAGAATCGTTAAAAATAAAAGTTCTTAAAATTATTCTTTATTCATCATTGACTGATTCTATCAAGTGTAGGTTCGATTCCCGTCCGGGAAAAAATAAATAAAATTTGAATTTACAAATTATTTGTGCGCTTTCATCGTTACTGGTTAATGCCAGCTGAAAGCACATCGTGGCTTAGTAGGCTAGTAACAAATTGATAAATGCAAGAGGGAAAATCATCTATCTCGTTAGCTCAGTGGTAAGAGCAGTCGCCCGGCAAGCGGAAGGTTCCGGTTTCAAACCACGGACGAGGCGGTTGTTTTTTCTTCTTGTATTTACTAATTTGATTTAGAAACGTTAAAAACAAAAGTTTTTAAAATTCTTCTTTATCCATCATTGACTGATTCTAACAAGTGTAGTTTCGATTGCCGTCAGGAAAAAATAAATAAAAATTGAATTTACAATTTATTTGTCCGCTTTCATCGTTACTAGTTAATGCCAGCTGAAAGCAAATCGTGGCTTAGTAGGCTAGTAACAAACTGATAAATGCAAGAGGCCAAATCATCTGTCTCGTTAGCTCAGTGGTAAGAACAGTCGCCCGGCAAGCGGAAGGTCCCGGTTTCAAACCACGGACGAGGCGGTTGTTTTTTCTTCTTGTATTTATTAATTTGATTTAGAATCGTTAAAAATAAAAGTTCTTAAAATTCTTCTTTATCCATCATTGACTGAATCTAACAAGTGTAGTTTCGATTCCCGTCCGGGAATAAATAAATAAAAACTGAATTTACAATTTATTTGTGCGCTTTCATCGTTACTGGTTAATGCCAGCTGAACGCAAATCGTGGCTTAGTAGGCTAGTAACAAATTGATAAATGCATGAGGGAAAATCATCTGTCTCGTTAGCTCAGTGGTAAGAGCAGTCGCACGGCAAGCGGAAGGTCCCGGTTACAAACCCCGGACGAGGCGGTTATTTTTTCTTCTTGTATTTATTAATTTGATTTAGAATCGTTAAACATAAAAATTCTTAAAATTCTTCTTTATCCATCATTGACTGACTCTATCAAGTGTAGGTTCGATTCCCGTCCGGGAAAAAATAAATAAAATTTAAATTTACAAATTATTTGTGCGCTTTCATCGTTACTGGTTAATGCCAGCTGAAAGCAAATCGTGGCTTAGTAGGCTAGTAACAAATTGATAAATGCAAGAGGGAAAATCATCTGTCTCGATAGCTCAGTGGTAAGAGCAGTCGCCCGGCAAGGGGAAGGTCCCGGTTTCAAACACCGGACGAGGCGGTTGTTTTTTCTCCTTGTATTTACTAATTTGATTTAGAAACGTTAAAAATAAAAGTTTTTAAAATTCTTCTTTATCCATCATTGACTGCTTCTAACAAGTGTAGTTTCGATTGCCGTCCGGGAAAAAATAAATAAAAATTGAATTTACAATTTATTTGTGCACTTTCATCGTTACTGGTTAATGCCAGCTGAAAGCAAATCGTGGCTTAGTAGGCTAGTAACGAATTGATAAATGCAAGAGAGAAAACCATCTGTCCCGTTAGCTCAGTGGTAAGAGCACTCGCCCGGCAAGCTGAAGGTCCCGGTTTCAAACCCCGGACGAGGCGGTTGTTTTTTTTTTCTTGTATTTGTTAATTTGATTTAGAATCGTTAACAATAAATGTTATTAAAATTCTTATATATCCATCATTGACTGATTCTAACAAGTGTGGTTTCGATTCCCGTCCGGGAAAAAATAAATAAGAATTGAATTTGCAATTTATTTGTGCGCTTTCATCGTTACTGGTTAATGTCAGCTGAAAGCAAATCGTGGCTTAGTAGGCTAGTAACAAATTGATAAATGCAAGAGGTAAAATCACCTGTCTCGTTAGCTCAGTAGTAAGAGCAGTCGCCCGGCAAGCGGAAAGTCCCGGTTTCAAACCCCGGACGAGGCGGTTGTTTTTTCTTGTTGTATTTATTAATTTGATTTAGAATCGTTAAAAATAAAAGTTCTTAAAATTATTCTTTATTCATCATTGACTGATTCTATCAAGTGTAGGTTCGATTCCCGTCCGGGAAAAAATAAATAAAATTTGAATTTACAAATTATTTGTGCGCTTTCATCGTTACTGGTTAATGCCAGCTGAAAGCACATCGTGGCTTAGTAGGCTAGTAACAAATTGATAAATGCAAGAGGGAAAATCATCTGTCTCGATAGCTCAGTGGTAAGAGCAGTCGCCCGGCAAGGGGAAGGTCTCCGTTTCAAACACCGGACGAGGCGGTTGTTTTTTCTTCTTGTATTTACTAATTTGATTTAGAAACGTTAAAAATAAAAGTTTTTAAAATTCTTCTTTATCCATCATTGACTGATTCTAACAAGTGTAGTTTCGATTGCTGTCCCGGAAAAAATAAATAAAAATTGAATTTACAATTTATTTGTGCGCTTTCATCGTTACTGGTTAGTGCCAGCTGAAAGCAAATCGTGGCTTAGTAGGCTAGTAACAAATTGATAAATGCAAGAGGGAAAATCATCTATCTCGTTAGCTCAGTGGTAAGAGCAGTCGCCCGGCAAGCGGAAGGTCTCGGTTTCAAACCACGGACGAGGCGGTTGTTTTTTCTTCTTGTATTTATTAATTTGATTTAGAATCGTTAAAAATAATAGTTCTTAAAATCCTTTTTTATCCATCATTGACTGATTCTAACAAGTGTAGTTTCGATTCCCGTCGGGGAATAAATAAATAAAAATTGAATTTACAATTTATTTGTGCGCTTTCATCGTTAATGGTTAATTCCAGCTGAAAGCAAATCGTGGCTTAGTAGGCTAGTAACAAATTGATAAATGCAAGAGGGAAAATCATCTGTCTCGATAGCTCAGTGGTAAGAGCAGTCGCCCGGCAAGGGGAAGGTCCCGGTTTCAAACACCGGACGAGGCGGTTGTTTTTTCTCCTTGTATTTACTAATTTGATTTAGAAACGTTAAAAATAAAAGTTTTTCAAATTCTTCTTTATCCATCATTGACTGATTCTAACAAGTGTAGCTTCGATTGCCGTCCGGGAAAAAATAAATAAAATTTGAATTTACAAATTATTTGTGCGCTTTCATCGTTACTGGTTAATGCCAGCTGAAAGCAAATCGTGGCTTAGTAGGCTAGTAACAAATTGATAAATGCAAGAGGGAAAATCATCTGTCTCGATAGCTCAGTGGTAAGAGCAGTCGCCCGGCAAGGGGAAGGTCCCGGTTTCAAACACCGGACGAGGCGGTTGTTTTTTCTCCTTGTATTTACTAATTTGATTTAGAAACGTTAAAAATAAAAGTTTTTAAAATTCTTCTTTATCCATCATTGACTGCTTCTAACAAGTGTAGTTTCGATTGCCGTCCGGGAAAAAATAAATAAAAATTGAATTTACAATTTATTTGTGCACTTTCATCGTTACTGGTTAATGCCAGCTGAAAGCAAATCGTGGCTTAGTAGGCTAGTAACGAATTGATAAATGCAAGAGAGAAAACCATCTGTCCCGTTAGCTCAGTGGTAAGAGCACTCGCCCGGCAAGCTGAAGGTCCCGGTTTCAAACCCCGGACGAGGCGGTTGTTTTTTTTTTCTTGTATTTGTTAATTTGATTTAGAATCGTTAACAATAAATGTTATTAAAATTCTTATATATCCATCATTGACTGATTCTAACAAGTGTGGTTTCGATTCCCGTCCGGGAAAAAATAAATAAGAATTGAATTTGCAATTTATTTGTGCGCTTTCATCGTTACTGGTTAATGTCAGCTGAAAGCAAATCGTGGCTTAGTAGGCTAGTAACAAATTGATAAATGCAAGAGGGAAAATCACCTGTCTCGTTAGCTCAGTAGTAAGAGCAGTCGCCTGGCAAGCGGAAAGTCCCGGTTTCCAACCCCGGACGAGGCGGTTGTTTTTTCTTGTTGTATTTATTAATTTGATTTAGAATCGTTAAAAATAAAAGTTCTTAAAATTATTCTTTATTCATCATTGACTGATTCTATCAAGTGTAGGTTCGATTCCCGTCCGGGAAAAAATAAATAAAATTTGAATTTACAAATTATTTGTGCGCTTTCATCGTTACTGGTTAATGCCAGCTGAAAGCACATCGTGGCTTAGTAGGCTAGTAACAAATTGATAAATGCAAGAGGGAAAATCATCTATCTCGTTAGCTCAGTGGTAAGAGCAGTCGCCCGGCAAGCGGAAGGTTCCGGTTTCAAACCACGGACGAGGCGGTTGTTTTTTCTTCTTGTATTTACTAATTTGATTTAGAAACGTTAAAAACAAAAGTTTTTAAAATTCTTCTTTATCCATCATTGACTGATTCTAACAAGTGTAGTTTCGATTGCCGTCAGGAAAAAATAAATAAAAATTGAATTTACAATTTATTTGTCCGCTTTCATCGTTACTAGTTAATGCCAGCTGAAAGCAAATCGTGGCTTAGTAGGCTAGTAACAAACTGATAAATGCAAGAGGCCAAATCATCTGTCTCGTTAGCTCAGTGGTAAGAACAGTCGCCCGGCAAGCGGAAGGTCCCGGTTTCAAACCACGGACGAGGCGGTTGTTTTTTCTTCTTGTATTTATTAATTTGATTTAGAATCGTTAAAAATAAAAGTTCTTAAAATTCTTCTTTATCCATCATTGACTGAATCTAACAAGTGTAGTTTCGATTCCCGTCCGGGAATAAATAAATAAAAACTGAATTTACAATTTATTTGTGCGCTTTCATCGTTACTGGTTAATGCCAGCTGAACGCAAATCGTGGCTTAGTAGGCTAGTAACAAATTGATAAATGCATGAGGGAAAATCATCTGTCTCGTTAGCTCAGTGGTAAGAGCAGTCGCACGGCAAGCGGAAGGTCCCGGTTACAAACCCCGGACGAGGCGGTTATTTTTTCTTCTTGTATTTATTAATTTGATTTAGAATCGTTAAACATAAAAATTCTTAAAATTCTTCTTTATCCATCATTGACTGACTCTATCAAGTGTAGGTTCGATTCCCGTCCGGGAAAAAATAAATAAAATTTAAATTTACAAATTATTTGTGCGCTTTCATCGTTACTGGTTAATGCCAGCTGAAAGCAAATCGTGGCTTAGTAGGCTAGTAACAAATTGATAAATGCAAGAGGGAAAATCATCTGTCTCGATAGCTCAGTGGTAAGAGCAGTCGCCCGGCAAGGGGAAGGTCCCGGTTTCAAACACCGGACGAGGCGGTTGTTTTTTCTCCTTGTATTTACTAATTTGATTTAGAAACGTTAAAAATAAAAGTTTTTAAAATTCTTCTTTATCCATCATTGACTGCTTCTAACAAGTGTAGTTTCGATTGCCGTCCGGGAAAAAATAAATAAAAATTGAATTTACAATTTATTTGTGCACTTTCATCGTTACTGGTTAATGCCAGCTGAAAGCAAATCGTGGCTTAGTAGGCTAGTAACGAATTGATAAATGCAAGAGAGAAAACCATCTGTCCCGTTAGCTCAGTGGTAAGAGCACTCGCCCGGCAAGCTGAAGGTCCCGGTTTCAAACCCCGGACGAGGCGGTTGTTTTTTTTTTCTTGTATTTGTTAATTTGATTTAGAATCGTTAACAATAAATGTTATTAAAATTCTTATATATCCATCATTGACTGATTCTAACAAGTGTGGTTTCGATTCCCGTCCGGGAAAAAATAAATAAGAAATGAATTTGCAATTTATTTGTGCGCTTTCATCGTTACTGGTTAATGTCAGCTGAAAGCAAATCGTGGCTTAGTAGGCTAGTAACAAATTGATAAATGCAAGAGGTAAAATCACCTGTCTCGTTAGCTCAGTAGTAAGAGCAGTCGCCCGGCAAGCGGAAAGTCCCGGTTTCAAACCCCGGACGAGGCGGTTGTTTTTTCTTGTTGTATTTATTAATTTGATTTAGAATCGTTAAAAATAAAAGTTCTTAAAATTATTCTTTATTCATCATTGACTGATTCTATCAAGTGTAGGTTCGATTCCCGTCCGGGAAAAAATAAATAAAATTTGAATTTACAAATTATTTGTGCGCTTTCATCGTTACTGGTTAATGCCAGCTGAAAGCACATCGTGGCTTAGTAGGCTAGTAACAAATTGATAAATGCAAGAGGGAAAATCATCTGTCTCGATAGCTCAGTGGTAAGAGCAGTCGCCCGGCAAGGGGAAGGTCTCCGTTTCAAACACCGGACGAGGCGGTTGTTTTTTCTTCTTGTATTTACTAATTTGATTTAGAAACGTTAAAAATAAAAGTTTTTAAAATTCTTCTTTATCCATCATTGACTGATTCTAACAAGTGTAGTTTCGATTGCTGTCCCGGAAAAAATAAATAAAAATTGAATTTACAATTTATTTGTGCGCTTTCATCGTTACTGGTTAGTGCCAGCTGAAAGCAAATCGTGGCTTAGTAGGCTAGTAACAAATTGATAAATGCAAGAGGGAAAATCATCTATCTCGTTAGCTCAGTGGTAAGAGCAGTCGCCCGGCAAGCGGAAGGTCTCGGTTTCAAACCACGGACGAGGCGGTTGTTTTTTCTTCTTGTATTTATTAATTTGATTTAGAATCGTTAAAAATAATAGTTCTTAAAATCCTTTTTTATCCATCATTGACTGATTCTAACAAGTGTAGTTTCGATTCCCGTCGGGGAATAAATAAATAAAAATTGAATTTACAATTTATTTGTGCGCTTTCATCGTTAATGGTTAATTCCAGCTGAAAGCAAATCGTGGCTTAGTAGGCTAGTAACAAATTGATAAATGCAAGAGGGAAAATCATCTGTCTCGATAGCTCAGTGGAAAGAGCAGTCGCCCGGCAAGGGGAAGGTCCCGGTTTCAAACACAGGACGAGGCGGTTGTTTTTTCTTCTTGTATTTACTAATTTGATTTAGAATCGTTAAAAATAAAAGTTCTTAAAATTCTTCTTTATAAATGATTGAGAGATTCCAACAAGTGTAGTTTATATTCCCGTCCAGGAAAAAATAAATAAAAATTGAATTTACAATTTATTTGTGCGCTTTCATCGTTACTGGTTAATGCCAGCTGAAAGCAAATCGTGGCTTAGTAGGCTAGTAACAAATTGATAAATGCAAGAGGGAAAATCATCTATCTCGTTAGCTCAGTGGTAAGAGCAGTCGCCCGGCAAGCGGAAGGTCCCGGTTTCAAACCACGGACGAGGCGGTTGTTTTTTCTTCTTGTATTTACTAATTTGATTTAGAAACGTTAAAAATAAAAGTTTTTCAAATTCTTCTTTATCCATCATTGACTGATTCTAACAAGTGTAGCTTCGATTGCCGTCCCGGAAAAAATAAATAAAAATTGAATTTACAATTTACTTGTGCGCTTTCATCGTTAATGGTTAATGCCAGCTGAAAGCAAATCGTGGATTAGTAGGCTAGTAACAAATTGATAAATGCAAGAGGGAAAACCATCTGTCCCGTTAGCTCAGTGGTAAGAGCAGTCGCACGGCAAGCGGAAGGTCCAGGTTGCAAACCACGGACGAGGCGGTTGTTTTTTCTCCTTGTACTTATTAATTTGATTTAGAATCGTTAAAAATAAAAGTTCTTAAAATTCTTCTTTATCCATCATTGACTGATTCTAACACGTGTAGTTTCCATTCCCGTCCGGGAAAAAATAAATAAAAATTGAATTTACAATTTATTTGTGCGCTTTCATCGTTACTGGTTAATGCCAGCTGAAAGCAAATCGTGGCTTAGTAGGCCAGTAACAAATTGATAAATGCAAGAGGGAAAATCATCTGTCTCGTTAGCTCAGAGGTAAGAGCAGTCGCCCGGCAAGCGAAAGGTCCCGGATTCAAACCCCGGACGAGGCGGTTGTTTTTTTTGCTTGTATTTATTAATCTGATTTAGAATAGTTAAAAATAAAAGTTCTTAAAATTCTTCTTTATAAATCATTGACTGATTCTAGGAAGTGTAGTTTCTATTCCCGTCCGGGAAAAAATAAATTAAAATTGAATTTACAATTTATTTGTGCGCTTTCATCGTTACTGGTTAATGCCAGCTGAAAGCAAATCGTTGCTTAGTAGGCTAGTAACAAATTGATAAATGCAAGAGGGAGAACCATCTGTCTCGTTAGCTCAGTGGTAAGAGCAGTCGCCCGTCAAGCGGAAGGTCCCGGTTTCAAACCACGGACGAGGCGGTTGTTTTTTCTTCTTGTATTTTTAAATTTGATTTAGAATCGTTAAAAATAAAAGTTCTACCTGCTGCGCCAAGTTTTTCCAAGAGGGGAGGGATGTTATGGCCCAATATAAGGAAGAATCTTCTTCCAGCAGCCAAGGGCGCATTCTAGCGAAATAATCAGCAATTGCTAAACAATAACCTCGCACGGTATTGTTCTGCTACTGTCGGTTATTTTCCTGATTAGCCCAACAGCTTGCTGCGATGAGCGCTTAGTGGAGCAATCGACGATTACAATAGTAATTAACCTCGCATGGTAATTATTATGTAAGGCGATTGTTTACTACTAAGCGGCTCAGGTGCTGCAACCGGTAGAACAAACAACAAGGTTGTTGTCGTTTGTTTACATCCGCACTGTGAGCAAAGAAAGCATACTTCCGAGTATAGGTTCATAAAAGACCAATGACTGGTCTGTCGAGTGCCTGTAGTATTTTTTAGCCGTCAAGTGTTCAGTTCAGAGTCGCGTGCCTCCAAGTTCGTCTTAAGTTACCATAAGGTAAAGTAATTTGTAAGATCTCGCGGTGTCATACATATCGGTATATATGTATAAATATTGTCAAGAATAAAGATAGGTCAGTTGATTCAAAGTGAATAAAGTTTTGTAATTGTTTTCACTGGTAATTATTGGTTTTATTTATTTAATTGCTCGAGGGGCACGACAATTTGGTGCAGCCGGTTTAAAAAGGTATTGAATTTTTATATATTGGGAGTTAAGCTTTTTTTAGCTGCTCCATTTTTTCTTAAACAAGTTGTACGTTAATTAAATTGGTGCAAAGCCTCATATGGCCTCGCCATTTATTAAACATTTTTTTCAGTTACTCCATTTTCGACTGTTATTATTAGAACATTTCAGAGTGAAATTTGGTTGTGCGGCGACATAGGACACAAAAAAGTGTTGTTATAGTTATGATTTATGTAATTAGGTATTCTAAATGTTAGGTTGTTGGAAGGGGTTAAATTTTCGCTGCTTATTGATAGTATGCTCTTAAGAGGAAATTGTGTCTTGTATAGACATGCAGTTTTAAAGATAAAGAAACGATAGTTAAAATAGTAAGATATGATAGATAAATTTCATGAATATTATAAGGAAGTTATAATTTTAAGACGTTTCATTTGAACAGTGTTTGTGTTCTTCTAAATGTATTGTGTATTGTGTTACTCATATTGAAATCTTCTTTAACTCTTCCCCTAAACTAGCGTCCTGCTTGGCAGATGAATCCCTTCACATATTTTAAAGGGTAAACTTCAGTTTTGTCACTTACTTTAATTGTCGTATTAATATTACGTTTTCTCGACTGTCTCTAAAAAATTCTCCATGTAGCGTATTTTATTCTAATCGTGGGCATTTATGTTTTGTGATGTAATGATTTTCCGTTAATCAAATGTGTTAAAGTTTCCTCCCGTTTGCAATAATAGATAAACATAGGGTTCAAGAAACATCTATGTCAGTGGAGAGGTCTAATGTATTGACCAGGGAGCAATTATTGCAATTCCAGTCACAGGAGCAGGAACTGGAAAATAAATCAGAAGAATTGAAGCAGTGCCAAACAAAGCTTCAGTATTATGAGAGAGACTGGCAATATATCACAGATCATTTAACAGGAGAATTGAAAAAACGTGTGGCGAGTGGAGATCTCAAGAATATTCTACAGGAACTAGAAACAGCCACTCAAACAAGCACGAAAGGAGAAGTTGTGGATCTTTTGGTACTATAACCTTCGACATTATTCAAAAAGAAGAAGGGACAATAGAAAAGGCACTAAAGGATAGCCGCGAGGAAATTAAAGCTCTGGTCAAGAAGGTAGATACGTTAAACGTTCAATTGAAGGAAGCAGAGCAGACTGCGGCCGAACTCGAACGGGAATTGCCGATAGAATTGCAGGAACGTCAGTCAACCACCAAGGGCAATAGCAACCAAGGAAACAGCAGAAAGTGGTCACCAAGAAGATTAGTATTTTGGGACCATCAGTCGGAGCCAAAACAAAATTCGATCGCACGCGGCAGTGTAATTAGCGTAAAGGAAAATAAGGAAATAAGACATAAGGAAAGTGGAAAATCAAACGAAGATCACATAAAAATGGTGGATATACACGATAAAGTGATGGATATGGTCGTCAAGTACGTACCCATGTTTTCCGGAGATCGATCTCCAAAACTGGTGAAAGAGGTGTACAGATTCTTAAGCTGCAGCAAGGATTTGTACGACCGAAGCCTGTGGAGCAGAACATTTTTATGAAATGTGTGAAGTATCGGTTGACAGATGATGCTTACTATCTGGTAAGTTCAGAGGAACCAAAAGATTTTGAAGCTCTGCAACTGATAACTAAAACAGCTTATATGCCGAAGAAGTCATTTAGTGCATTGCGAACGGAGATGGTGGCCTGCAGACAAAGACCAGGTGAAGACATCCATGAATTTGCGGACCGATTGAAGGAACTGTTGAGCCAGATCAACACAGCCGTATCAGCAAAGTACCCGGACAAAGACGGAGGACTAATAGCGGAGTTAGAGTCTGATGCAGTGGCAACCTTCAAGGGTGGTGTCCTTAATCATGCCACTCAGGTACATCTGACGGGAAGGAAGTTCGAGTCTCCGGAGGCAGTGCGTGAGGAAGCGACTTACTTCGAGAAGGATGCAAAACGTCTTCAACTTCGGCCATCAGGAGTAGGGGAGATATTTAAGAATAACGGCGGAATACCTCAGAGTACATGGGAGACCAAGTGGGCCAAGAAAGAGCCAGGGAGGCCATCTCAGTCAAATGTAAGAGAATACCGAGGAACTCCTCTCAGAAGCAGTCAGCCCAGGTCTATCAAATGCTTCAGTTGTGGACAGATGGGGCATATTTCTCGGGCATGCCAGCAATATAGGCACGAAGCATCCAACGGCCGAATACATCCAGTCAGAGTCGCAGATATAATAGAAGAAGCTTGTGGAAAATTCCATTCACGACAGGAGGGGCTTTACTGCCAATTCTGCCACACATGGGATCACTATACGGAGAACTGTCTTAGAAAATATCTAGCAGAGAAGGCCAGTGAAAAATTAAATTCTCGGAGTAAGTTCATTATAACAGTTCCATCGAACATAGCAGTAAAAGGTAAGTTAAGATTTTTAGTAGATACCGGATCCACCTGCAGCATTATTAAGGTTAATAGGATAAAAAGGAATACGCCCATACAAACACATCACAAAATTAGAACTGGAGGACTGTTCGGATCCGCTAAAAGTTCAATAGGAACTTGTGAGGCGAAGTTGCAGATAGACAACTGTCAACATGTCTGCAAATTTAACGCCATTAGTGATATCGACTCAATTCCAGCCGATGGTATACTTGGAATGGATTTCCTCAGTGGCAGAGCTATTATCGACTGCGTAAATATGAAGTTGCTGATACAAGAAGCAAGCAAAAGCATGGAAGAAAATGCTTCTTGTGAAAATATCGCAGCTTGCGGAAAAGTGGAACCCACAGCTTGGCAGAGAAGCAGTGAAGGAAATCTGTTCCAGGCCAGGATAGAAGAGGAAAAAATAAACATGACAGGAAAAATAGTACCTACATTACAGGACCCGTTTCTGGTGCCCTGACGGGAGAAGATCTATATCACACCTCACGAAAGTTCGGAGCTTAACAAGCCTATAACCGAAGAATCTGCCGAAGGGCTGAACAGTCACCGCAGTTCTAGCAAACAGAACGGAAATAGTCTAAAGGACAGACTTGCATTTGTAAGAATCGCTAATGAAAGAGCCTGTCCTGTAAAACTACAAAATTCCTCTAATAAAAGATCTGAATGGAGCTATGAAGTTAGGACCAGTTTCTTTTCACCCCAAAAGCAAGCTCACGGGCATTGGCGAAGAGGAAAGATTAAATTTCAAGAATATAGGAATAAATCGGTTAGAACAGAATTCAAGAAGAAATTATGGCATCGAAACTGCAGTCGTGCAGGACATTGGAATTCTACTGCAACTTTCATGGCACCTAAGGAGGTAAGTGTTGGTAAATGTTCGGGAAACGTAACGCTAGGTCGGGGTTCTTCTCAGCAGAAGCCTTCAAATTCTGGAAGAATTTGGAGGAGGCGGATTTTTTAAAAATCAAAATTTCAATTATACAACTTTTACAGACTTACAGACCGAGAAGGGATATGAAAGGAGATACCATTGTAGTCAAGGGCCTGTTTTTACTGGAGAGCGAACCACGACAACAAGCAAGGTAAACTTACAGAGGAAAGGTAAGAAAATGTTTTTAAATATATATATATATGTATATATATATATATATATATATATATATATATATATATATATATATATATATATATATATATATATATATATATATATATATATAAATAAATGAAAATCACAAATATGAGAGTAACTGAATAATGAAAAGGTGAAGATTTAAAAAAAAAATTAAAAAAAAGGAAAAAATGGGAATATAAATAACCCAATATGTGTAGTCGATATTAAAAAGAGAGAATGAAATTAAAAAAAAAAATAGATATATTACTTTGGAAGAAATATAAGGAAGAAGTTAGAAGAGTATCAAATATACTATGACAATAAATGTGTTCATCATTACATTTTCTATATTAACATAACATTACAAAATAGTTAGATAGTACGCATATACTTACATGTACAAACTTATCACAGCAAGAATTTCGCTAATCTCATATTCTAAGATCTTCACATGGTTTCACCTTGTACATCTTTTTGCATTTTATTTTGCATATCAGCAAAATTATTCTGACTGAAATGATAAAGCCAGACGAAAGTCGACACCGGTGAGATAATTGAAGGAATGCGCGTGCGAACATTGTGGCTAGGGAAATTCTTTCATTCTGTGGTAAGTTATTTGTGAATTTTGGTATTTAGCTAATTAGGCATTTTTGTGACATTATAAAAAGCGAATTTCAATAAAGAATTAGTTAGTTGCTACGATACAGTGAACCAAGACTTTTAATTTTACCTTAAGTGAGTCTGCTTGAGGCACTGTAACTCCGACAGCTTTCTGGTGTACCGGTTTAAGAGCCGCTGCATCCACAACACTACTTACGGTGTAACACCCTTAGTTCTGCACAGCAATATCGAGGCAAAAGAGCCAAGATCAACATTTGGTGACCCCGACGTGATTTCTTCCGAAGAGATAATCACCACCCGCAAAAACTAGTCATGAGTCTAGATGAGCTCGCAGTTCAGCAGCACAACACAGGAGAAGACATAAAGGCTATTGCTAGCAATTATGGCAAGGACACTTCATCACGAAAGAACCAAACGTATCTTGAAGTAAGATTGACGACGCTTGATGAACTCTGGAAACAATTTGATGAAGTCGACACTGAGATTCGACATGTGTATGGGGCAAAATTGGAGCATGCCTATTTCGCAAAGGCTTATTATGACGGCATAAAGCAAAAATACGAGAAGACAAGACGAGACATCATGGACAAGCTTACAGAGCTGAAGAAGTTAAATCCCAGTAGTTCAGCCGAGGATAAGAGGAACCAGCCGACCTCAGATGACAAAAACCAAGAAACACAAGGGAAGCCAACTGGAGAAAATCCACGAGTAGAAGAACCTCGCAGTAACATCAAGACAAGCACATCTTTTGACGCCAGCAATAATATCTCCAAAATAAAGCAACGACAGCAAACAATAATGAATGCCTTGCGCAGAATGCTCACTGGGATAACAGCTGCAACCCAGCAGCCTCAACACAACAGTTCTATCAACTTAAAATACGCACGGTTGAGAGATACTGGGATGATATTCAACAGTTACACTACTCAATATGGGAATCAGTTGAAGATCCCAGCGCATCAGAGTTTGAAGAATATTTCAGTCTAGAGGAGGATACACAGAAGGTTTTACTGGAGTTGCATGCTGGTTTAAGTCAGCACGCCATCGCAGCCGCACCAATGGTGAACGCAACCTCAATCATGAAGCTTCCGAAAATAGTCTTACCAAAGTTCGATGGTGACTATTTGAAGTGGCGACCATTTTACGACCTCTTCAACGAAGTGGTACACAAACAAGCAATGGTCGACTCGCAGAAAATGTGGTACTTAAAGAGCAGCTTCTCGGGAGAAGCCGAAAAACTTGTGCGACATCTTACTATCTCAGATGCAAACTACACTGCTGCATGGAAGATCATTAAGGAACGCTACGAGAACATTAGATTGCTGGTAACTGCACTGTTGAACAAATTACTGTCACAAACAACAGTAACTTATGAGAGTGCGCCTGCAATTAAGGCGTTACACGACATAACGCAAGAATGCCTCCTTGGTCTAGAGAATTTAGGAATCAACACAAGCCATTGGGATGCACTGCTGTTGCACATATTGGTCAAGAAATTGGACAGAGTAACACACACGCTCTATGAGCAATCTCTCACTCAGCCCAGAGTATTGCAATCACTCAAAGGCTTCCAAAACTTCTTAGAGATGCGCTTTCAGTCTTTGGAAGCTCTAGGAAATAAGGGCAGATCAATGGAAGATCCTCATAAAAGGACTACCACATCCAGGTCTTTCACATCTGTCTCGGCTGGACCAACATGAATTCTGTGCAAAGGCAATCATCAAACCTTTGCCTGCCAGAAATTCATTCAACTAACGCCACGCAAACGCTTCGGCGTAATTAAAGATTTAAACATTTGCGTTAATTGCCTCAAGGCCGGACACAGGGCCGACACTTGTCCATCAAGAACGTGCACAAAATGCTCTAAACGACACAACACATTACTGCATATAGAGACACCTCCTCCAAGATCAATCATCTCAGTACAGCAGCCTAGCAGGAATAACTACATGACAGGTACGATGGCACAATCAGCATCAAATCAATCCACATCATTCGACGACCAACTTAAATAAATCTCGTTGACAACGAAAAGCCTTCAAGCTCCAAAGGGCTACATATTTCTTAGCACAGTCATGGTAAATCTGGTCAATAACCAGGGCAAATGCGTGGAATGCAGAGCCATATTGGATTCCGGCTCCCAGCTTAACTTCATGACGGACAAGATGGCAAAACAACTGAATCTATCTGGAGTTTCCGAGTTACTATATATTGAAGGCATTGGCCAACGCAAGCAACAATCTCAACGCAGAGTTAGCATATTACTGCAGTCGAAAATAAGTGGATTCGCTGTTAGAATTGAAGCTCATGTACTTCCGAAAATCATTTCACCACAACCAGCAAAATCAATAGACACTTCAACATGGCCAGTACCACACAACATAAGATTAGCGGACCCGAACTTTAACCAGCCGGGCCCAATAGACCTCCTCATTGGTGCAGAGATCTATTACTCAATCTTGTCGGTGGGACAAATCAAATTGGGAGAAACGCTACCAACAATGCAGAATACAGTTTCCGGGTGGGCCATAGCAGGCAAAACTAATGGTGTCCCACAGAGTAAAGCAGCGTGCGGAATATGTACCGAAGATGAAGCTCTTGATCAGCAGATTGAGAAATTTTGGCGCCTGGAAGACACCGAAGGAGCCAATAAGAACAATTTCACTAGAGCAGAAAGAAATTGTGAAGCACACTTTATTCAGACTACCTATAGAGACCAATACGGCTGTTTCGCTGTCAGTTTGCCTTTTGCAGATAGCCCCACAGCATTGGAGGAATCAAAGGATATCGCATATAGACGGTTTCTGTCATTGGAACGTAAGCTTTCCAAGGACTCAGAACTCAAGACAGCATATTCCAATTTCATGGAAGAATACGCAAAGCTAGGACATATGGAGGAAGTCGACTTAACTAGAATCGAGAAGCCATACTACTTCCTTCCACATCATTGCATCGCTAAGCCTGAGAGTAGCACGATGAAACTCCGAGTGGTATTCGATGCTTCAGCCAAAACATCATCCAACATATCCCTAAATGACGTCCTACACACGGGTCCCATAGTACAAGATGAACTGTTTTCCATCCTATTGCGTTTTCGCCTGCCAAGATATGTATTCACCGCCGACATCGAGAAAATGTACCGGCAAGTCAATGTGGTACAATCTGACAGAAAGTATCAATTGATTTGGTGCAGAGCTGATCCCAGCCAGAGCATCAAATGCTTAACTCAACACGGTCACGTATGGAACTACCAGCGCCCCATATCTGGCCACGAAATGTCTACAGAAATTAGCAGACGACCACGCCGAAAGTCACCCACTATCTTCAAAGGTGCTGAAACATGATTTTTATGTAGACGATGTTCTCACGGGAAGAAACAATCTCTCAGACGCCATTGAGACACAGCGACAATTACAATTATCATTGCACACAGCCGGCCTTAAGTTACGAAAGTGGTGCGCAAACCATCCACGCTTAATGCGTGATATAGCGCACGAAGATAAAGAAATACAGTTAGACTTTGCAAACAAGGTGGAGGAGCATATAAAAACTGTTGGTCTGATTTGGCTACCCAAGACTGACGACCTTAGCATAAAGGCGTCCTGGATCGATGGCCGACGGATTACAAAGAGAACAGCGTACTCAGACATAGCCCATTTATATGACCCGTTGGGAATAATGGCTCCAGTTGTGGTAGTAGCCAAACTATTTCTCCAGAAGTTATGGACTTTCAAGCTGGACTGGGACGCCGCATTGCCCCAGGAATTATACACGTCATGGACCAAGTTTCGTGAGGTCTTGAAAACCTTGAATACCATAAGATTTCCTAGACATGTTTTCTCTCATCGAATTCCGAAGTGCACGCAAATTCACACATTCGTAGATGTATCAGAGAAAGCATATGGAGCTGCTGCATATGTGAGATCAGTTGATAAGAATGACCTCATTACAGTTCGACTACTCTGTGCGAAATCTAGAGTAGCCCTTGCAAATTAGACAACGTTACCGCGACTGGAACTGTGCGCAGCAAAACTGGGAGCTGACCTGTCTCGCAGAATCAGCACAGATTTGAGCATCGCAAATCAGGACATCTATTTATGGAGCGATTCCGAAATTGTCTTGGCTTGGATAAACTCCATGTCCTCATCATTTCACACATTTGTGGCCAATCGAGTGGCTAGAATTCAAGATGTCACCACTTCCACCCAATGGCGCCATGTGAATTCCAAGGAGAACCCAGCGGATGTATTGTCAAGAGGCCTAGCTCCAGAGAAATTAAGCGGGTCAACATTATGGTTTTACGGTCCCATGTTTCTACACGGAGCAGAATCAATATGGCCCAATCCATACAGAAGCAATGATACAGATTACACAGTCGAACATAAGCGAACTACTTTGTCAACAGTAGTCACCCCCAGCTCAACAAGTATCATAAGCGCAATCGACCATGGGAATTCATTCAGAAAGCTACAACGTGTCATGGCCTATATCTTACGCTTCATAGCTCATACGAAGAAAAAGTTTCAAGGAGAAATTAACGGGAAAGCGTTAAGCAGTGAAGAATTAGATGAAGCTCAAGCATTAATTATAAAAACAATGCAGGAGCAACCTTTCATGCAGGACATTGCAAATATAAAACGCTATGGTGAGGTGAGCAAAAACAGCTCTTTGAGCAGTCTAACTCCATTCCTGGATGACCGAGACATCCTGAGAGTTGGTGGACGATTACAAGCATCAACACTTGGGGTCGATTCTAAGCACCCTATGCTACTACCATACGGACATCAGTTCACTAAACTCCTTCTTAATGACATACATAAGGAGAACCATCATGTAGGACCACAGACTCTTCTCGCAATGGCAAGACAAAAATTTGACCACTGAAAGGAAAAATCCTGGCTCGCTCTCTTGTCCAGCATTGCGTTCATTGCACAAGAGCAAACGCAAAGATGCTATCGCAATTAATGGGAAACTTGCCCGCCGACCGTGTGCAACCCGCCAGACCATTCGTGAACTCTGGGGTCGATTTCTGCGGACCCATTTGGACTCATTTCAAAATAAGAGGAAAACGACCACAAAAGAGTTACATAGCTGTTTTCTGCTGCTTCGCGACCAAGGCCACCCATCTAGAAGTTGTAAGTGATCTCACAACACTAGGATTCTTTGGAGCACTCAAAAGGTTCACGGGACGACGAGGGCATTGCCGCAAGATTTATTGCGCCAGAAACCAGCTCACAGAAGTACGAAAAATGCTCGAAGGTGAAGAGATGGATGGAAATATAGCAACAACTTGCAGCACAAACGGCACTGATTTCCATCTAATCCCTCCCCGAGCCCCACACTTTGGCGGCCTATGGGAAGCAGCTGTAAAATCAGCCAAGCATCTCTTGCAGCGAACGTTAACGTCACCTTCGCTGACCTATGAAGAATTAGAAACCAGCGTCATTGAAATCGAGGCAATTTTGAATTCACGTCCGATAACACCACTATCGACGAATCCCAATGATCTAACAGCATTGACCCCAGGTCACTTGCTCATTGGGGAGCCTCTGACGAGCACAATCGACGCAACTTCAACCCCGCAACACTCAAACATCATCACCCGTTGGAAACTCGTTTCTCATCTCAAACAGGAGTTCTGGAGAAGATGGTCTAGCGAATATCTAAATCAACTACAGCAACGGTACAAATGGAAGCAACGCTGCCACAATGTCCAACCTAACACAATGGTGATTATCAAAGAAGACAATCTTCCACCCCTCAAATGGCCGCTTGGACGAATTGTGAAAACATACACAGGACCCGATAATTTGGTACGCGTCGCTGATGTACGCACTGCAAATGGGACACTACGATGCGCTATTCACAAACTAGCACCTTTACCTATGAACGAGGATCAAGAAGAAGACGAAATCGAACCGCCCAGTTCAAACACCATAGACGATATAGAAGCACAAGGAACTGCTCGACCAGCGAGCGATCAAAGTAACCCGCATCGCAGGTCAATTTCCATTAATTCGACATCGAGTCAAACTAGGGAGACTTCTCTAACAGACACAGCTCCTAGAAAAAGGCAACGACGATCCATCGGATCAGCATTCGTTTCATTGTTCCTTGTCTGTCTTACATTCTCGACAACTAGAAGTGCACCTGTTGAAACGACCCCTTTCAAGTCGCAGCCAGGCATTTATTTTGAAGGCCCAGGCTCTACCAACATAATATCCAGCGAGTGGAACATGGTGGCATATTACTACATGCAACCTTTCTGGAAAGAGTTCGATACACTCGTCAACTCCAGTCGCATACTTAAAACCGTATGTGATCAAATAATTGAGAGGAACGCATGTGAACAAATCATGGAGCACCTCCAATTTCTAACTAAGGAACTCTCAGCAAATAATGAGCTATTATTACCAACAGAAAACAAAGGCAGAGCAAAAAGAGGTGCCATAAATTTCATAGGTAATATCGCGAATACCCTGTTCGGAGTGTTAGACTCTGAATATGCAGAAGCCATGTCTAAAACGATCAACGAAATCAAGCAAAACGAGAATCACTTAGTAGCCCTTATCAAGAATCAAACTTCAATCATTGATGCGACCATCAACATCATGCGGAAGAACCAAGAGACGATAGACAAGCAGTTCAGGAATTGGGAGATTCATCTCAGCAAGATTTCTTGCAGAAATTAATGGCATACACCAAGACATTTATCAGGAGAAACTATCAAATGTCTTCATCACGTTGGCAATGCAAGCCATGTTGACAGCTTCAAATTTTCAAAGAATCCAAGGCGTCATCCTAGACGTACTAGTGGATACTCATAACGGAAAAATCAGTCCATAACTGATCACGCCAGATCAGATGCGTCAGGAATTAACCACAATCAAAGGTCATCTTCCTTCATCATTAAAGCTGCCACTAACAATAGATGACGTCTTGCAATTTTACAATTTAATGACAATCGAAGGAAGACCAACGGCCGAACACATCATCTTTAAACTCAGACTCCCTTTATGCACACTCGAGGATTTTGAATTGTTTAGCATCATTCCAGTTCCGACATTGATCAACAACATGTTCTTAGCCATATAACCATCATTCCCATACTTGGTGGTGAATCTCCATCGAGACCAATATTACCCACTCACCGAGCATAGTCTCCAGGCATGCCGCACCATCACCAGAGGTCGACACTTATGCAAGCAACATCATCCCATATATCATAAGGGATCTGCCCTCGGGGCTTGTGAGGTAGATTTCATCAACCACCTACCACAATCCCCCACGTGCAAAATTGTTCAAACGGGAGATGGCCCACACTGGACTCAACTTCATAATCCAAATGAATGGCTGTTTGCTTTGAAAGAAAAAACCTCGATCAATGTCGTATGTGAAGACACAGTCAACCAAATGGCCATCGAAGGATCAGGCATTTTAAGACTTCAAAAGGAATGTATCATCAAACAGCCTCTGATCACCATACGCGGCCACAATGCTTTCCCGACCAGTCCAAGGATGTCGTACATACCTACCACAAATCTAACTCAACAAGTGAAATTGGAGGGACCACGTCCTAACATATCAGACGGACCTGATTTCAAACAAAAAGGGACAGAATTAGAATCCATTCTAAAACAAATTCAACAGCTCCACATCGATCTTCCCACAATTCACCCTCACGATGTTCATCAATTTGCTATTGGCTATACGGGTTTGGCATTGGTATTTGCCATTACCATCTTCATAATTTGGACTTACAAATCCCGCATTTGTTCCCGGATTCCAACTAAGCCAACCCCACAACCGAGGCGATACATCAGTCAAGCGGATTGCACCTCAGATCAAGATGAAGAAAAACAAGTTCCCGGTTTCAACATAGATTTCAACAGTTGAATTCATTATTCAACTCGGGGGAGGATGTTCATCATTACATTTTCTATATTAACATAACATTAAAAAATAGTTAGATAGTACGCATATACATACATGTACAAACTTATCACAGCAAGAATTTCGCTAGTCTCATATTCTAAGATCTTCACATGGTTTCACCTTGTATATCTTTTTGCATTTTATTTTGCATATCAGCAAAATTATTCTGACTGAAATGATAAAGCCAGACGAAAGTCGA
Organism: Dioctria rufipes; assembly: GCA_963924295.1. Lineage (NCBI taxonomy): Eukaryota > Metazoa > Arthropoda > Insecta > Diptera > Asilidae > Dioctria > Dioctria rufipes. The sequence continues at coordinate 307,327 of CAWUPM010000667.1, read as the reverse complement.
CACCGGTCAGATAATTGAAGGAATGCGCGTGCGAACCTTGTGGCTAGGGAAATTCTTTCATTCTGTGGTAAGTTATTTGTGAATTTTGGTATTTAGCTAATTAGGCATTTTTGTAACATTATAAAAAGCGAATTTCAATAAAGAATTAGTTAGTTGCTACGATACAGTGAACAAGACTTTTAATTTTACCTTAAGTGAGTCTGCTTGAGGCACTGTAACTCCGACCGCTTTCTGGTGTACCGGTTTAAGAGCCGCTGCACCCACAACACTACTTACGGTGTAACACCCTAAGTTCTGCACAGCAATATCGAAGCAAAACAGCCAAGATCAACAAAATGTTTAGAGTAAAAAATCGGAAACTAAATGGTAGGAAAGAAAGATAAACACAAAATAGTACTGGAAATAAATATAGGAAAAGTTTATTGGTAAAATTTGATATGTATAAGCAAAGAAGAAGAATAGCCACTGTAATGGTATAAGTTAGAGGTTCATAAAGATGAACTACAAGTAGAAATTTATAAAAACTGTGTAGTGTTAGCGTTAAGAGCTTGATGGAGGTAGACATAAATTGCAGATAAATATGAGATGTGGAAGGTTCAGGTATGCAGAAGAGAGCAACATTATCAAGCATGCAGTTGAATTAGGAAAATGAGAGGACGAACAATGGCTATGTGGGGACTTTTGGACTATTTATTTAACTTGCATATATGTGGATGTAAATTTGGAAGTTGGGCCAGTAAAATCAGAAGAATATATAATTGGAAAGCTAAAAAAAAAAGTTGAATCTTACGCTCATGGTAAATAATATTCTTTTGGTACGGATGGACTCTCGATATAATTGAGAGAACTCCGTCTTACCTATAAGAAAATGAAGAAAAGAGAATTAATATTGGTATAAACTATATCATCAATCATTCCAGCCATCTACCCTCATGGCAATGAGATAACTTTTGTCATGTTTGTGATAAGGAAATTAAAGAAGCGCCTATAACAAGGAATGCTCACACGTTCTATTATGATAAAATTTCAAAATCTATAAATCGGGTCAAAGGTTTTCAGGAATGCACGGTATATGGGAATATTCTATCCAAATAAATTAAAATGATGGCCTTTCATCAAATGCCAGCAGTATTGGTAATTGATAATAAATTACCAAAGGAGACAAGAGCTGAAAGTTCAATAAGCGCAGTACAAGATCGATTGCAATAAGATTTTTAGAGTATCGAAGGAGACTCAGAAAAGCAAACTAAAGCCAACAGCAACAGATTAGTCCCACTACAGCAAAATTTTCCAAGGCAGAGCATCTGCACGTCAAAGCAGAAGTTGGACGCGACGTTACTGATAGGATACGGCCTTTACAGCAAGCCAAAACCATACTTTCCGCCATCATTAACAAGCAATTGGAGCGACTACAGTAAAGTTAAGATTATTAATTGTGTCAAAGAGCAGCAAGGTAGAACTATATTAAACCAAGTAATAAATTTGTAATTATTAAATAAAAAGGAAGATAAATAGACATAGTATGTATCGTTATAGAGAATACTATTTGTGAACTAGCTACTACACTGAACATTAAAAATTAAAGTACTTATATAACTCATATCTGCAATCTCACAGTTTATAACATAAAGAAATGAAATGGATAAGAATTTATGGAAATACTTTTGTCCTAAAGCTAAATAGAAATTAAAATTGGAAGATAACTGTTTAAGAACTAACGATAAAATGAAATGTTTAAAAAAGTGAATATGTAAAGTAAGATATACAAAAAAGAAAAAAATGTTATCAGGAAATAACAAAACAATATATATTGTAAAGAACAAAAAGGGAGAAAGCACTTTTAAGGTGCATGAAGATTATTAATTAAAACTTATACTAAGAAAAAAAAAATATTAGAATGATTGTAAAATGTAATTTTTCGTTGTTGTTGTATTTTTGTTATTTTGTGATTAGATAAACAATAAGTAAGGTTATATATTATAATAATAATGCATGCGAATTAATTAAACATATTTTTTTTTTAATCATGAAATTTTAATTTAAAAAAAAACAAATGTTGGAATAACTTGGAAGACATTATAAATATGTTGTAAAAAGGTAATAAGAAAGAAATTTAATGTGAGAAGCAAATAGGAAAGAAATGAAATATAGAGAAGATACATATGTATAAAATTTGTAATGGGAATGGAATTAAGCAAAGATAATGCTAATAGAAAATACCAAATGTTAGAAAGAAAAGAAAAATATAAAGCGAAGAAAAATAAGAGAATTTAAGTAGTAAGTATGGAAAAGAATCTGAACTGAACGCGAACCAAAATATTTTCAATTTTAAGATTATTGCACTCTTCAGATCTAGTTTCCTGCGGAAACTAGTTTTTCCAAGGGGGGAGGGATGTTATGGCCCAATATAAGGAAGAATCTTCATCCAGCAGCCAAGGGCGCATTCTAGCGAAATAATCAGCAATTGCTAAACAATAACCTCGCACGGTATTGTTCTGCTACTGTCGGCTATTTTCCTGATTAGCCCAACAGCTGGCTGCGATGAGCGCTTAATAGAGCAATCGACGATTACAACAGTAATTAACCTCGCATGGTAATTATTATGTAAGGCGATTGTTTACTACTAAGCGACTCAGGTGCTGCAACCGGTAGAACAAACAACAAGGTTGTTGTCGTTTGTTTACATCCGCATTGTGAGCAAAGAAAGCTTACTTCGGAGTATAGGTTCATAAAAGACCAATGACTGGTCTGTCGAGTGCCTGTAGTATTTTTTAGCTGTCAAGTGTTCAGTTCAGAGTCGCGTACCTCCAAGTTCGTCTTAAGTTACCATAAGGTAAAGTAATTTGTAAGATCTCGCGGTGTCATACATATCGGTATATATGTATAAATATTGTCAAGAATAAAGATAGGTCAGTTGATTCAAAGTGAATAAAGTTTTGTAATTGTTTTCACTGGTAATTATTGGTTTTATTTATTTAATTGCTCGAGGGGCACGACAATTTGGCGCAGCCGGTTTAAAAAGGTATTGTATTTTTAAAATTTTTATATATTGGGAGTTAAGCTTTTTTTAGCTGCTCCATTTTTTCTTAAACAAGTTGTACGTTAATTAAATTGGTGCAAAGCCTCATATGGCTTCGCCATTTATTTAACATTTTTTTCAGCTACTCCATTTTTATTTATCGACTGTTATTATTAGAACATTTCAGAGTGAAATTTGGTTGTGCGGCGACATAGGACACAAAAAAGTGTTGTTATAGTTATGATTTGTGTAATTAGGTATTCTAAATGTTAGGTTGTTGGAAGGGGTTAAATTTTCGCTGCTTATTGATAGTATGCTCTTAAGAGGAAATTGTGTCTTGTATAGACATACAGTTTTAAAGATAAAGAAACGATAGTTAAAATAGTAAGAAAAGTAGAAATTGTTTTATTTCAAGGTAAATTTTTTGTGAGAGGCGTATGATAGATAAATTTCATGAATATTATAAGGAAGTTATAATTTTAAGACGTTTCATTTGAACAGTGTTTGTGTTCTTCTAAATGTATTGTGTATTGTGTTACTCATATTGAAATCTTCTTTAACTCTTCCCCTAAACTAGCGTCCTGCTTGGCAGATAAATCCCTTCACATATTTTAAAGGGTAAACTTCAGTTTTGTCACTTACTTTAATTGTCGTATTAATATTACGTTTTCTCGACTGTCTCTAAAAAATTCTCCATGTAGCGTATTTTATTCTAATCGTGGGCATTTATGTTTTGTGATGTAATGGTTTTCCGTTAATCAAATGTGTTAAAGTTTCCTCCCGTTTGCAATAATAGATAAACATAGGGCTCAAGAAACATCTATGTCAGTGGAGAGGTCTAATGTATTGACCAGGGAGCAATTATTGCAATTCCAGTCACAGGAGCAGGAACTGGAAAATAAATCAGAAGAATTGAAGCAGTGCCAAACAAAGCTTCAGTATTATGAGAGAGACTGGCAATATATCACAGATCATTTAACAGTAGAATTGAAAAAACGTGTGGCGAGTGGAGATCTCAAGAATATTCTACAGGAACTAGAAACAGCCACTCAAACAAGCACGAAAGGAGAAGTTGTGGATCTTTTGGTACTATAACCTTCGACATTATTCCAAAAGAAGAAGGGACAATAGAAAAGGCACTAAAGGATAGCCGCGAGGAAATTAAAGCTCTGGTCAAGAAGGTAGATACGTTAAACGTTCAATTGAAGGAAGCAGAGCAGACTGCGGCCGAACTCGAACGGGAATTGCCGATAGAATTGCAGGAACGTCAGTCAACCACCAAGGGCAATAGCAACCAAGGAAACAGCAGAAAGTGGTCACCAAGAAGATTAGTATTTTGGGACCATCAGTCGGAGCCAAAACAAAATTCGATCGCACGCGGCAGTGTAATTAGCGTAAAGGAAAATAAGGAAATAAGACATAAGGAAAGTGGAAAATCAAACGAAGATCACATAAAAATGGTGGATATACACGATAAAGTGATGGATATGGTCGTCAAGTACGTACCCATGTTTTCCGGAGATCGATCTCCAAAACTGGTGAAAGAGGTGTACAGATTCTTAAGCTGCAGCAAGGATTTGTACGACCGAAGCCTGTGGAGCAGAACATTTTTATGAAATGTGTGAAGTATCGGTTGACAGATGATGCTTACTATCTGGTAAGTTCAGAGGAACCAAAAGATTTTGAAGCTCTGCAACTGATAACTAAAACAGCTTATATGCCGAAGAAGTCATTTAGTGCATTGCGAACGGAGATGGTGGCCTGCAGACAAAGACCAGGTGAAGACATCCATGAATTTGCGGACCGATTGAAGGAACTGTTGAGCCAGATCAACACAGCCGTATCAGCAAAGTACCCGGACAAAGACGGAGGACTAATAGCGGAGTTAGAGTCTGATGCAGTGGCAACCTTCAAGGGTGGTGTGCTTAATCATGCCACTCAGGTACATCTGACGGGAAGGAAGTTCGAGTCTCTGGAGGCAGTGCGTGAGGAAGCGACTTACTTCGAGAAGGATGCAAAACGTCTTCAACTTCGGCCATCAGGAGTAGGGGAGATATTTAAGAATAACGGCGGAATACCTCAGAGTACATGGGAGACCAAGTTGGCCAAGAAAGAGCCAGGGAGGCCATCTCAGTCAAATGTAAGAGAATACCGAGGAACTCCTCTCAGAAGCAGTCAGCCCAGGTCTATCAAATGCTACAGTTACATCAAGTCAGAGTCGCAGATATAATAGAAGAAGCTTGTGGAAAATTCCATTCACGACAGGAGGGGCTTTACTGCCAATTCTGCCACACATGGGTTCACTATACGGAGAACTGTCTTAGAAAATATCTAGCAGAGAAGGCCAGTGAAAAATTAAATTCTCGGAGTAAGTTCATTATAACAGTTCCATCGAACATAGCAGTAGAAGGTAAGTTAAGATTTTTAGTAGATACCGGATCCACCTGCAGCATTATTAAGGTTAATAGGATAAAAAGGAAGCCCATACAAACACATCACAAAATTAGAACTGGAGGACTGTTCGGATCCGCTAAAAGTTCAATAGGAACTTGTGAGGCGAAGTTGCAGATAGACAACAGTCAACATGTCTGCAAATTTAACGCCATTAGTGATATCGACTCAATTCCAGCCGATGGTATACTTGGAATGGATTTCCTCAGTGGCAGAGATATTATCGACTGCGTAAATATGAAGTTGCTGATACAAGAAGCAAGCAAAAGCATGGAAGAAAATGCTTCTTGTGAAAATATCGCAGCTTGCGGAAAAGTGGAACCCACAGCTTGGCAGAGAAGCAGTGAAGGAAATCTGTTCCAGGCCAGGATAGAAGAGGAAAAAATAAACATGACAGGAAAAATAGTACCTACATTACAGGACCCATTTCTGGTGCCCTGCCGGGAGAAGATCTATATCACACCTCACGAAAGTTCGGAGCTTAACAAGCCTATAACCGAAGAATCTGCCGAAGGGTTGAACAGTCACCGCAGTTCTAGCAAACAGAACGGAAATAGTCTAAAGGACAGACTTGCATTTGTAAGAATGGCTAATGCAAGAGCCTGTCCTGTAAAACCACAAAATTCCTCTAATAAAAGATCTGAATGGAGCTATGAAGGTAGGACCAGTTTCTTTTCACCCCAAAAGCAAGCTCACGGGCTTTGGCGAAGAGGAAAGATTAAATTTCAAGAATATAGGAATAAATCGGTTAGAACAGAATTCAAGAAGAAATTATGGCATCGAAACTGCAGTCGTGCAGGACATTGGAATTCTACTGCAACTTTCATGGCACCTAAGGAGGTAAGTGTTGGTAAATGTTCGGGAAACGTAACGCTAGGTCGGGGTTCTTCTCAGCAGAAGCCTTCAAATTCTGGAAGAATTTGGAGGAGGCGGATTTTTTAAAAATCAAAATTTCAATTATACAACTTTACAGACTTACAGACCGAGAAGGGATATGAAAGGAGATACCATGGTAGTCAAGGGCCTGTTTTTACTGGAGAGCGAACCACGACAACAAGCAAGGTAAACTTACAGAGGAAAGGTAAGAAAATGTTTTAAATATATATATATATATATGTATATATATATATATATATATATATATATAAATGAAAATCACAAAAATGAGAGTAACTGAATAATGAAAAGGTGAAGATTTAAAAAAAAAATTAAAAAAAAAGGAAAAAATGGGAATATAAATAACCCAATATGTGTAGTCGATATTAAAAAGAGAGAATGAAATTAAAAAAAAAAAAATAGATATATTACTTTGGAAGAAATATAAGGAAAAAGTTAGAAGAATATCAAATATACTATGACAATAAATGTTTAAAGTAAAAAATCGGAAACTAAATGGTAGGAAAGAAAGATAAACACAAAATAGTACTGGAAATAAATATGGGAAAAGTTTATTGGTAAAATTTGATATGTATAAGCAAAGAAGAAGAATAGCCACTGTAATAGTATAAGTTAGAGGTTCATAAAGATGAACTACAAGTAGAAATTTATAAAAACTGTGTAGTGTTAGCGTTAAGAGCTTGATGGAGGTAGACATAAATTGCAGATAAATATGGCAACTGAGATTTGGAAGGTTCAGGTATGCAGAAGAGAGCAACATTATCAAGCATGCAGTTGAATTAGGAAAATGAGAGGACGAACAATGGCTATGTGGGGACTTTTGGACTACTTATTTAACTTGCATATATGTGGATGTAAATTTGGAAGTTGGACCAGTAAAATCAGAAGAATATATAATTGGAAAGCTAAAAAAAAAAAGTTGAATCTTACGCTCATGGTAAATAATATTCTTTTGGTACGGATGGACTCTCGATATAATTGAGAGAACTCCGTCTTACCTATAAGAAAATGAAAAAAAAAAGAAAATTAATATTGGTATAAACTATATCATCAATCATTCCAGCCATCTACCCTCATGGCAATGAGATAACTTTTGTCATGTTTGTGATAAGGAAATTAAAGAAGCGCCTATAACAAGGAATGCTCACACGTTCTATTATGATAAAATTTCAAAATCTATAAATCGGGTCAAAGGTTTTCAGGAATGCACGCTATATGGGAATATTCTATCCAAATAAATTAAAATGATGGCCTTTCATCAAATGCCAGAAGTATTGGTAATTGATAATAAGTTACCAAAGGAGACAAGAGCTGAAAGTTCAATAAGCGCAGTACAAGATCGATTGCAATAAGATTTTTAGAGTATCGAAGGAGACTCAGAAAAGCAAACTAAAGCCAACAGCAACAGATTAGTCCCACTACAGCAAAATTTTCCAAGGCAGAGCAGCTGCACGTCAAAGCAGAAGTTGGACGCGACGTTACTGATAGGATACGGCCTTTACAGCAAGCCAAAACCATACTTTCCGCCATCATTAACAAGCAATTGGAGCGACTACAGTAAAGTTAAGATTATTAATTGTGTCAAAGAGCAGCAAGGTAGAACTATATTAAACCAAGTAATAAATTTGTAATTATTAAATAAAAAGGAAGATAAATAGACATAGTATGTATCGTTATAGAGAATACTATTTGTGAACTAGCTACTACACTGAACATTAAAAATTAAAGTACTTATATAACTCATATCTGCAATCTCACATAAAGAAATGAAATGGATAAGAATTTATGGAAATACTTTTGTCCTAAAGCTAAATAGAAATTAAAATTGGAAGATAACTGTTTAAGAACTAACGATAAAATGAAATGTTTAAAAAAGTGAATATGTAAAGTAAGATATACAAAAAAGAAAAAAATGTTATCAGGAAATAACAAAACAATATATATTGTAAAGAACAAAAAGGGAGAAAGCACTTTTAAGGTGCATGAAGATTATTAATTAAAACTTATACTAAGAAAAAAAAAATATTAGAATGATTGTAAAATGTAATTTTTCGTTGTTGTTGTATTTTTGTTATTTTGTGATTAGATAAACAATAAGTAAGGTTATATATTATAATAATAATGCATGCGAATTAATTAAACATATTTTTTTTTTAATCATGAAATTTTAATTTAAAAAAAAACAAATGTTGGAATAACTTGGAAGACATTATAAATATGTTGTAAAAAGGTAATAAGAAAGAAATTTAATGTGAGAAGCAAATAGGAAAGAAATGAAATATAGAGAAGATACATATGTATAAAATTTGTAATGGGAATGGAATTAAGCAAAGATAATGCTAATAGAAAATACCAAATGTTAGAAAGAAAAGAAAAATATAAAGCGAAGAAAAATAAGAGAATTTAAGTAGTAAGTATGGAAAAGAATCTGAACTGAACGCGAACCAAAATATTTTCAATTTTAAGATTATTGCACTCTTCAGATCTAGTTTCCTGCGGAAACTAGTTTTTCCAAGGGGGGAGGGATGTTATGGCCCAATATAAGGAAGAATCTTCTTCCAGCAGCCAAGGGCGCATTCTAGCGAAATAATCAGCAATTGCTAAACAATAACCTCGCACGGTATTGTTCTGCTACTGTCGGTTATTTTCCTGATTAGCCCAACAGCTGGCTGCGATGAGCGCTTAATAGAGCAATCGACGATTACAATAGTAATTAACCTCGCATGGTAATTATTATGTAAGGCGATTGTTTACTACTAAGCGACTCAGGTGCTGCAACCGGTAGAACAAACGACAAGGTTGTTGTCGTTTGTTTACATCCGCGTTGTGAGCAAAGAAAGCTTACTTCCGAGTGTAGGTTCATAAAAGACCAATGACTGGTCTGTCGAGTGCCTGTAGTATTTTTTAGCCGTAGTATTCTCGCCGTTAAGCGTTCAATTTAGAGTGCGGGTCGTGAATATTTTTAACATTGTTGAGATAGGGCAGTTTTAAAACATTCAGTCAATAAAGAAGTAAAGTAATTATCGTAAAAACGTCTTTTAAGTGCTCGAGGGGCACGACAGGGTTGCAAGGTGTTGAATATTTTGTATACGTTGGCGATATAGTCGTCTATGGTTACGATTTGTCGGATCACAATTTCAAGTTGACAAAAATTTTCAATCGTCTGCGAGAGCATAATCTAAAACTTCAGCCTGAGAAGTGCAAATTTATAAAGAAAGAGCTAATTTACCTAGGACATATAATTTCCGAAGAAGGCTTAAGACCAGATCCTGGTCAAATAAGTGCAGTAAAGACATTCCCAACTCCGAAGAAACCGAAGGACATTAAATCATATCTGGGTTCTGCTGGATATTACCGCCGTTTTATTTCAAATTTCGCGGACATAGCGAAACCTCTTACAAAGCTCTTGAAGAAAAACACAAAATTCAAATGGGACGAATTTTGTGATGAATCATTTAAAATTCTCAAGAACAAATTTATTAATTCACCCGTCCTGGCATACCCAAATTTTAAAGAAGTGTTTCTGGTCACGACAGACGCAAGTAATGTAGCTATTGGAGCTGTCTTATCACAAGGCGTGATGGGGGAAGACAGACCAATATGTTACGCAAGTCGTACTCTAAATACAGCTGAAGCACAATACAGAACTACTGAAAAGGAACTGCTTGCTATCATGTTTGCTGTAAAGCAATTCAGACCAAATTTATTTGGGAGGAAGTTTACTATAGTAACAGACCATAAGCCACTTAGATGGTTAATGGCTCTTAAAGAACCCTCATCTCGGTTGATGATATGGAAAATATTTTTGGAAAAATATGAATATAACATTAAATACAAGCAGGGAAAGTATAATGTTAACGCGGACGCACTAAGTCGCATCGATGTTCCAGAACAACTGACAATTAATAAATCCGTCACTGTTGGAGTTGTAACTAGAAATCAAGCAAGAAAGAAATCAGAGGAAGCACCTCAATTCCAGAAACCTGCAACAAATCCTCACATACAGATATCCCAAATCATCGAAACAAACGAGTCCATTTTTAACGACTTCGCACTGAAAAACAAGATTTTTATACTTCCGCTAGTGCATTCTCACGTAGAAAATAAATTAAAAAAACTCTTCGAAAATTATTCCGTACCAAATATCGGTGAATAAAAACTTCTATTCCATAGGCCCACAAGCACAAGTTTTACTATAATAAAAGTGATGCTTCCCTTAAGATCTGAAACGGACAGATCTAAGCTTCGAGATGCTGTTAACGGTATTTTTCAGTACTGCACGAAAAATAACATAAACCCTTTCGGTTTGTCAGTACCAATCTTTGAGAAATTTTCACTTAACGAATTAAAATCCAACCTTAATGAGATTTTCAAAGACAGAAATGTGTCAATACGGCTGTTTAATGACTCGAGCGTATATTTGGAGAACCCGAAAGATATAAACAAAATCATCAACGAATACCATACGTCTTCTTTTGGAGGTCATCAAGGTGTGTCGCGTACTGTGAAAACACTCAAGATGAAATACCTTTGGCCCTCCATTATGAAAGATGTTAAGAATTTTATTCGAAAGTGCGGGTCTTGTCAGAAAAATAAACTGCGAAGGAATCCACCAACACCTATGAAAATCACAGCAACTAGCGTGGCACCTTTCGAAAGAATTGCCCTAGACTTCGTAGGACCACTACCCGTAAGCTACGATGGAAACAAGTACCTGTTGACATTTCAGGACGACCTTACGAAGTTCTTAGCGGCAATATCCTTACCCAACGCGGAAGCTACCACAATCGCAAAAGCCTTTGTGTAAAGCATTGTCTGCCGTCACGGAATTCCTGAATCGATACTCACGGATCAAGGCGCTAAGTTTTTAAGCAATCTGTTCAAGGAGACTTGCAAAATACTGAAGGCAAAAAAGATAATCACAACACCCTATCACCCGCAAACGAATGGCGCTCTAGAGAGAAGTCATCGAACACTTGCGGAGTATTTACGGCACTACGTAAACAAAGACACCCTTTCTTGGGATAGCTGGACGCCCTATGCCATCTTTGTGTTCAATACTACACCACACACTAGTACTACCTATACACCCTATGAGCTCCTATACGGATACCCGCCTAATATACCGAGTTCCTTTCAGAAAAATCCACAAGTGTCATATAATTACGACAATTATGCCAATGAACTCAAATTACGTTTGCAACATAGGTATTCAATGGCACGTGAGACCATATATCAGAATAAAACCCGTTCTAAACAGTACTATGACAAAAATAGTTCTCCAAAAAGCTTCAACTTAGAAGATAAGGTTCTCATAAAAGTTCATTTGCGATAGAACAAATTTACCCCACTTTGGGAGGGACCGTATGACGTCGTTAAAATTGTTTCTGCCGAGAATTTTGTGATTAATATAAAATCTAAATATAACACAGTACATAACAATGAACTGAAACACTTTATCGATTAATATCTTTAAATTTGAGTGTGGATCTACTTTCCAACGTCGTCAAAGTAAGATCTGTAAATTCACTAAGAATTTGTCAAGCTTTAGATGTTCTTGTCTTTAAAGTATCCACCAACTTTCAAGCCCTTCTTATTCTTGTCCGGGGGCATCTCAAATATCTTTTCACTTTCTTGCAAAAGTTTATGAAACTCGTTTTTTATATCTGGATCAGCTGGAATATCCGGATTTTCTTTCCATGTTCTGAAAAAATTAAATCACAACCAGGTTGTAAAGATAATACGTCATCCTAAAGCAACAACTTGGTCTCTTGCGAAGAAAAGAGATTTTGTTTTTTTAATATCCTTAGACCAACTAGCTACTCGAAACTTAAACCACTTTTTTTACATTCAATGGCCAATCACTGACAGCGCCAATGCCTTTTTCTGGAAATGATGCGAATCGTGTTGATCATGCTCATGGTTTCTTGCTCCAGCGGGAGCAATATTAACATCTCTATAATCAACCATCGTCCAGGTATATACTTCGAAGAGCTAGGGAAGGTAGAACTCTTTTCTAACGAGTGGAAGGTAATCGATTTTTACGATCTAAAAAACATCGAAAATGAAGCGGCAAAAATTAACGCGTACGTAAAAGCCACTAGTAATTTATGCGAACTCTTGATGGACAATTTCCCTATATGTAACAGTATAACAACAGAAATCAACCAAGTAATGTACGATATACAACAAAAACTAAAATTACTAACGCATGGGTCTCGTAGAAAACGCGCTCTATTCTACGTTATAGGAGTAATTAACAAAAATCTGTTCGGAACATTAAACGAGGAAGACGCTAAGAACTATGATAAGCAAATCGAAAGATTACGATAAAACCAAAACCATCCGCGAGATCTGATAAAATAACAAACGGTTGTTGTAGAAACCACCGTGAATATATTTAACAAATCGCGAATAACTTTTGAAAATCAAGTTAAAACCCTCGATTCTAAATTATTACAAGTTAAGAGTATAATTGACAATCTCACAAACGGAAGTTACGACCAAAGAATTATCACCGAAGTCGAATCTCTCTCTTCACTCGTGACACTTACATTAATGCGTTACCAAAATGCTGTAAATGCAATTGTCGACCTGGTAACGGATGTTCGACACGAGAAATTTCACCCTACGATCATTACCCCAGGGCAACTGGAGGAAATCCTAACAACGATTCGAAAAGGAATCTCAAGTGATATTAAGCTATCTTCAATGGTTAAGGATGATAACTTATTATCATTATACCGAACAAGCTATATAAGCGCATCAGTTTTGAACTCTAAGGTTATATACGAACTTAGAATCCCTTTACCAACCAAAGAAAATTATCAACTATTCAAGGTTATCCCCTTACCAGCTCCAGACAACCAGCGTTTTGTTTTTATACAGTCAAAAATGGAGTATATAGTCATCGACTACAATAAAGAACATTATTACGAAATGTGGCATCAAGAATTTGATAATTATATAACTGAAGACCATGCCCAGTTTCTATGTCATATATTGCACCCAATATTTACTATAGATAAAAACACAAAAGTATGTGAAATAAGCTTGTTACGAAGGGAAAATAAGCTACTACCTTCATGTAACTTGAAACAATCTGTGTATAAAACAGTATGGATACAATCATCTCAAGTAAGTAAATGGCTTTTCTCAACACTTCAAACCTTTCGCGCAGATTACATCTGTGATGATAAGATATCTCCAGAGTCCATGGCATCCACTTGTTATATATCTAAAAACATTCCTAAAAAAGGGTATACAAATATATATAATATATAAAAAAGTTTCATCCATAAAATTTTAACATAAGCTAACCATGCCTAAAACATGGTTAGCTTATCTATTGGATCAGTGAAGAAAATTACATCAGCAATTTTCTTCACATTCCATAAATTAAAACAAAATTATTCCCATGGTAAATTTTGCCTTCAGCAAAATTTGCCAGTAGAAATAATTACTTTAAAAAAATAAAGCAAAAGACAAATCGTACCTTCAGTACGATTTGTCGTGAAAATTATAATATGTATGTACGAACGTACATACATATCACAAAAAAAAGCTTTCGTGATAAGAAATGCGCGCCGCGAGATTACATTATATGTATACGCGCGCCGCAATTTCAATCGACGGGACGGTGGCTGATGTTTATAAAAACATCAAATTTCATTTTTTCAAGCCACCGTCCAACGAAAAATATTCTGGACTTGTTTAATCAAGTCCAGAATAAATGAAAATTTTCTCAGGGTGAAAATGCAACTATGCATTTTCTACCCTGAACGAAGGCTCTTGATCGCGAAAAAAGTGATCAAGAGCCGAGTTGAATTTTAAACTGGATTAGCGGCGGTTCGGCAGCAAAAATTTTAAAAAGTAGAGTTGAAAAAAAAAATCTTCTACGAGCGAGTTGGATAAAATTGTTAAAAAACGGCGGTTGGCGGTGGAATTTTTAAAAAACGAAGTCGGGTTGGATTTTAAACTTGGTAACGGGTCGGTCTCGGTTGTGGAATAATTTTGTTAGTAAAATACAAAAGTAAAAAAAAAGAGAGTTGAATAACACGAAATTAGAACGTAACCAGAGTTGTAAAGAAAGTAAAGGAGAAGAATTAAATTAATCTGTAAAAGAAGAAAAAAATAAAATAAACGTGGAAAAGAAATAAAAGTGTCTTTGGATAAAGCCCCTGCCAGAGTCCCGCCAAAGGTACGTAACAAAATTGGCGCAGCCGGTAGGATAGAGGAAGCCTACTTTAAACAAACAAAGCATAAGCGCTCGAAAACCCTCTATCCTACGAATCAAAAAGGAGTTGAAGACGGGATCGAATACTGGGCAAGACACCCTACCCTCCGCCTGAAGTTGAGTCTGGCTTCAGGAGTATTTCGATCTTGTCGGCTCCCAACGCTCGGGGTCGGACAGCTTTAACTGCCTCTGTTTGAAAAACACGCAGCCACCCCCTCATCAAAGCACAAAGTGCCAACGTGGGACAATATCGGGCTTCATCCCAGCCCAGGATAAAGAAGTCCACAACCCAAAATTTCGAAATTTACACTCGAAGGTAGGAAGTTTGGAAACCATCCGCTATCTGCGATCCGGAGCTGAAAGGGACTTCGAAGTAGGCAGCGCGCCCCCCTTTCAGTTTTTATCCAGGGGAATTTAAGAAGGCCACGGGCCCCCCCAGCAGCAAAAGAACTTCAACCACAATAACCAGCGATCCTGAATTGAGAGGGACCTCGAAGAAGGCAATAAGCCCCCTCCTCAACAATCTTCCTCGCCGGGCGACGCACAGGAAGATCCGTCCCGGTACGAAGGAGGCAACGCGGGAGCAACATCCGCAATAGAGGGTGCTAATCAAACACCCCCAACAATATCAACAAAAAAAGGGGTAACACTCAGGAGTGGGACAATCCTTACAGGTCCCCAACAAGTAAGACCTTCTACTTTAAACTTAGAAAATTATTTAAAATATCTAGCGGGGAAAGTGCGAGACTCCTCCGAACTTTCTGTTATACAGTGCGATTCTATCGATAAACAGCTCAAAAAGTCCCGTGAACGGCGGCTTGAGCAAATCGCGCAATTCAAAGAAAGTACGGAAAAATTTAAAGAAAGCCTAAAGCAGTTTGGAGAACTCTCGCACTCTCTCGAAACAGAAATTACAAATAATAGTGTAGAATTAAGAGAAGGTGCCATTGAAGACAGTGTCAGTGATTCCACCGTGAGTGAAATCATATTGAATTGGTTGGGCGACTCCCTTTTGGAAACCAGCGTAGAAGAAACTAGCTCCCCAAAAGTGTCAAACTTTAGCTTCAGAATCCCCAATATAAACATGGCAGATTACGCGAAAATCGCCAAGTTAACTGCCCAGCTCGTACCCTTATTCTCGGGAGAGCAGCACCCAAAATTGAGCCTGGAGCTCCAAACTTTCCTAGGATGCTGCAGGCAGGTAATACAGTGCATTTCGGTGGATGAACTAACAGCATTTTTACAAATCTTTCCCACCAGACTTCGAGGCGAAGCTTACCAGCTTTTTGCCTCAAATATGCCCACTACTTTCAAAGAAGTAGAAGAACGGCTAAATCGCACATACCTGCCTAGGGAAACTTACCAGGAACTGGTAAATAAATTAATCACTACAAGGCAGTACCCTTTGGAAAACCTCACAGCCTTCACGGCACGAGTGAAACAAATGCTGGCACTCTGCAGTGAAGCAGCAGAATCCAAATACGGAGCCACAGCAGCGCCAGCTGTCAAAACGCAGTTGGAAGATTTCGCGAAAAACGCACTAAAAACAGGAGTCAATAACCCCTATATGTGTCAATATCTTCTGACCATGACCGACGGCACTGTGGATGATTTAATACAAAGAGCACTTGACATGGAACGTCTCCAGCAAAGTGCCCTATTCCTGCAACCTTCAGGGCAATTTCAGCCAAATGTGATGCAAAATCCGATACCCCATTCAATAAGTGCAACAACACCAAATAACACACACTATAACCAAATTAATTCATCAGCTAATCACAGCGTATTTACTCCCGGCATAATGCCATTCGCTCAAGTTCCTCAGACCCTGCCAAACCCAAGCAGTCACATACCAACGTCACAGTTCACACAGGCCGGAACAGCATATATTAAACAGGAACCAAGATCACCAGATAAAAATTATAATGTAAAAAATAAAAATAATTATTTAAATAAAATTACTTGTAGTTTTTGTAATTTAAGAGGCCACACATACGCAGATTGCCTCAAACGTAAAAATACTCCGTACTGTGTGAACTGCAAAATATACAACCACGATATACGTGACTGCAGGAGGAACAACAACAATATTCAAAGATCAAGCAACAATGGTGGACCATCGAATCAACGCCCTAGAGAGCCGCAGAATCCCAATAACAATTCCAGAGTATATAACGTGCGAAAAAGGTGCGAATTTTGTGGTCGTTCTGGACATGCAGTAAATAACTGCCAACAACAACGTAAATGGGAAGCCCGGAGTCAGGGAAACGACGTACAGTCGACCCAAAACTCCCAGGCTCGACTATAAATATCCCATCTAATAAAATAGGGTCCCCTCAGCAGCCCGATTCCAGTGTCGCTACAGTAAAACTTCCTTTAGACATAGGCCTGAACGGCCAAACTAAACTAGTAGTAGACACAGGCGCTGAGGTAAGTATAATAAAGAAAAGGTCATTAAAAGACCTCAAAGAAATTAACCACAATGAGGCATGTACACTTCAGACCCCATTTGGTACCGGAAAGACGCTGGGAAATTGCCAGGGAAACTTCGTTTTCAAAAACAAAATTCCCTGCAAGTTCCAAGTCGTAAAGAACTTGCCTGGCCTTTCCGATGATGGACTTCTAGGAAATGATTTCCTAGCAAAAAACTGCAACGTTGAGGGTCCTAATAAGGCACTAAGGTTTCCTCGCACGGAAACTAATCCAGACGAATTTGCTTTGCCATTAGAGTTTGAAACGGACAAGCTACATTCTGAAAAAGCAGTCGAAGTAAGAACACTTGCAGAAGAGGTAGAGTCTAAACAGGCTGAACTATCCACCTGCAGTGTCTTCAAGGCTTCTCAAGCGAGAAAAGCTGGCTGCCAAGCTCCAAAAAGGCCCAAGGAATGTGAAAAAAGCTGTCTGGGCGAGCAAGAGACCGATGAAGGCAGGCAGCAATTGGTTACCTTTAAGGAACCAATCTGCATACCTGCGCGCTCTCAAATTGTGGCCCCAGTGCCGTTACAAACTCAAGAAGAAATGCTCTGTTTATCCCAAGAGATAAGCGATGGAGTCTTCTTGGCAAACAGTTTGCTGTCATCTGGAGAAGAATTAGTGCTGGTCAGTATTCTCAACGCTAATAGTCATAAAGTAGTCATACATAGCTTAAAGTTACAGCTATTTCCAATAAACGACTACACACTAGTCCCGTTGACGCACACAAAAGACCACAACCAAACGCACATTCCCATACCAAACAAAGAGGCAATATCAAACAACACAAGAGACGGAACTGAGTGTCTAAAGCCTGCCAAAAAGGTGCATATAACTCTTCCGTCCAAAATCCCGAGGCATAAATCACTCTTAAACAAACAACGGCCATATAAGAACGGTAGCGAGTCGCTAAAGCCTATAATAAAGGTGCATATTACTCCACCGTCTTCTAGCATAAAAAATCCTACATGGCCAAAAAATACTAGCATCGGCGCGCATGAGTATTCCACACAACCTAAGGCAAAGACCGCACAGGTGTATCAAACTCAGCCGTCGGCGAAGCAGGAAGCAAGTACCCTGCTACATGCTAAATACAACAAAATAAAGCCTCATAAGGAATTCATTAAATCCAATCCAATTTCAGGACACAAATTTACAAAGAATAGGAAGTCAAACCAAGGTTCAGCCGACAAAACGGCGATATTACGACATGTACGATATCTATACCCGGATAATGAGACTCCGGACGATCCAAAACAATACCCGCGTATTTCTAGGCTAGAGCAAGAACTCAGCCTAGACCCTAATTTAACCGCGGAAGAAAAAATTTCGATATCGGAACTCTGCGAAGAGTATAACGATATCTTCTTCCTCAAAGGTGACAAACTCACCTATACAAATGCGATAACGCATAATATTCCGTTGGTGCAGGATCAAGCACCAATCAATCAAAAAATGTACCGTTTACCTGAAACACAGCGGAAAGTAATTAACGAGCAGCTAAAAGAAATGCTAGACAGCGGGATAGTTCAGTCTAGTAAAAGCCCTTGGAATTCACCTCTACTAGTTGTCCCCAAGAAAGCGGGACCTTACGGTGAAAAAAGGTGGCGCGTCGTTGTCGATTTTCGTAAATTAAACGAAAAGACAATTGGAGACGCATTCCCGCTACCCCGAATCGAGGATATTCTCGACCAGCTAGGTCACGCAAGGTATTTCACCACACTCGATTTGGCCAACGGCTATCACCAAGTTCTTGTCGACAAAAAAGATCGACATAAAACTGCTTTCAGCACAAGTTATGGGCACTACGAGTTCAAGCGTATGCCATTCGGGCTCAAAGGAGCCCCCGCCACATTTCAACGCCTAATGAATTTCGTCTTAACAGGCCTACAAGGCCTCGAATGTTTTGTCTACCTAGATGACATTGTCATCTATGGAAAAAATTTAAATGACCACAACGAAAAGTTGAGAAAAGTCTTCGACAAGTTGAGAGAGAACAACTTAAAACTGCAGCCAGAAAAGTGCCAGTTTCTAAGAAGAGAAGTTGTTTACCTAGGACATAAATGTTCTAGCGAAGGAGCCCTACCAGACCCAAGTAAGACGGCCTGCGTCCAAACATTTCCTGTTCCAAAAACAGTAAGGCAAGTTCAGTCATTTTTAGGACTTGCCAATTACTACAGGAAATTCATTCCAGACTTCTCCAAAATTGTACGTCCAATTACGAATTTACTCCGAAAGGATGTAAAATTCACTTGGACAGAGAAATGCCAAGAAGCATTTCAGAGCATAAAAAGTGCTTTAATTTCTCCACCACTTTTAATTTACCCTGATTTTTCAAAATCATTTAATCTTACTACTGACGCAAGTAACGAGGCTCTAGGAGCTGTTCTTTCTCAAGGAGAAGTCGGAAAGGACCAGCCCATTGCCTATGCAAGCCGCACATTAAACAAAGCCGAAAGAAATTACTCTACTATAGAGAAAGAGTTATTGGCTATTGTCTGGGCTACCAAGAATTTCAGGTGCTATCTTCAAGGCCGGAAATTCACGGTCTACACTGACCATAAACCTCTCAAAGGTGTCTTCAATGTGAAAGACCCTACTTCCCGTTTGGTGAGATTTCACCACAAATTATCTGAATTCGATTACAACATCGAATATAAACCAGGGAAGTACAACACTAATGCAGATGCACTAAGTCGCATCCCTCAAGCATTAAAGGAAGACAGTTTAGGCAATACCTTAACGGTAAAAGCCCTAGTCCACCACACGATGGACTCGGATGTGGAGGAAGACGATTCCACAAATAATAAAAAGAAAAAGAAATCCGCTCATTGTTTCGTCGTGACTCAAGCTCAGAAGCAAAAGGCTCAAGAGACATTAGATAGCTCCAGTGTGGAGACAGAAGAGCACACGAAGGCGGACCAAAACGAAATTCAACATACGGAGGCGGAAAAACTAAACCCAGCATCGCTTGAGCAAAAAGTAAGTACAGGCAAGACACCCGAAGTTATTACGAGCCCCACGGAGATCCAAACAATCTTAAAAGATTATCACGATTCTCCATTTGGTGGCCATCAAGGAGTCATAAAAACTTACAAACGTATAAGACGCAAGTATTGGTGGAGGCACATGCTTAGCGACATCTAGAAATACATAAAAAAATGCCCAAAGTGCCAGACGATGAAAGCTTCTCCACAATATAAAATGCCAATGGTTATCACGGACATCGCAGAACAACCGTTCGACAAAGTTTACCTCGATATTGTAGGTCCATTAGAAGAGACCACATCAGGAAACAAATATATCTTGACCTTCCAAGATAATTTAACAAAATTTGTCGACTGGTATGCCATACCTAATGCAGAAGCAGTCACAGTAGCGCAGGTTTTCTTTGATGAAATCGTTACGCGCTATCGCATACCCAAAAGAATACTCACCGATCAGGGAACAAATTTCCTGAGTGAATTATTCAAAAGAGTATGTAAGCTTCTAAAGGTAAAGAAGTTACAGACTTCAGCATACCACCCACAGTCTAATGGAGCACTAGAGCGTGCTCATAGACCCCTAATAGAATACATGCGAACAATCGTAGATGAAAATCCCAAAACATGGGACCAATACCTACGAACCGCTGCATTCGTGTATAACAACAGTGTACACGAGGGTACTAAACTTACCCCGATGGACTGCCTATACGGCTTCACAGCGGATGTCCCATCAAATTTAAAACGGGATCCCGAACCCGTTTACAATCACGAGAGCTATTATCATATACTAAAGTATAAGCTCCAAAAATCGTACGCCACGGCAAGAAAGAATTTATTAGCCAGTAAACAACGCTCGAAGGGGTACTATGATAAGACAGTACGACCCCTAACTTTCCACATAGGAGATAAGGTCCTCATTAAAAATGAAAGCAGGAAACATAAGCTTTCCCAAATCTGGGTAGGACCTTATCAGGTAACTGCTATACCAAGTGGAGTAAACACCACAATAAAAATTGGTAAGCGTACTGTAACGGTACATAACAACCGTCTAAAACCATTCTTCGAATGAAATAAACATGTTGCCACAGAACCAGGTTGACTCAAATTCCTACTCTGTTTGTTTCAAATTAATCCCATTTTAACGGCTCTCAGGAACACTTGCGGTGGAGCCACTCCACTGCCTGGTCTAATAACGGCACGAAATAAGTAAAGTCATACTTAAAGGATTATTTTTTTTTCCTCCGAATTGTCCACAGAAATGGCGCTACAAACTATTGCAATTGCCCTCCTCATCCAGTACACGATAGGAGAAATCGCCGACAAACCCTATGCTATAACCAAGCTAAATAGCTCGGGCATATTTTTCGAGGATCTAGGAAGCCTCATGGTATATCATGACACCTGGAATGTCCTCACCGAGATAGATTTGGACGAACTAGATACCCAGATAAAGCTAGCGGAATATGCAGAGCACTTAGTGCACAAACTGTGCATAAATATAACAGACCAAGGAGATCTGTGCAACGTGCAGCAGCTACACATTCACGCTATAATAGATAGCATACGAAAGCGCACGGAAACAATAAAGGAACTAGTACCAGCAAAACGCAAGACCAGATCTTTATTTGACGGAATAGGTGGTGCCATGCATTACTTATTCGGTACCATGGACAGCAATAACGAGAAAGAAATTTACAGCAGGTTAGAAGAAATTGAATCAAACGCACAAGCCCTAGCCGAGCTAGAGAAACAACAAATTAGTGTTGTAAAAACTACCTTGGAAAAGATTCAAAAACCGCTGGCTTTGCTAATGGATCGTCAACAAAAAATAGCACACCAGATAAACGATCTCCACCATGTGGCCGATGACCTAACTAGGAGGCAACTGAGACAAGAGATTATATCAAGCTTATTACTCCAAATCATCGAAGTCGAATATCGACAACAAGCCCTTCTGGATATAATAATGGCTAGTTGAACAAATCACATTCATCCACTGCTCCTATCCCCACAAAACTTGTTACAAATATATCGCAAGACGACTTCGAATTGTCCAAATGACCAAAATTGTCTATCTGTCTTATATCAGACAGCAGGAGCTCAATCACTCCTCATGCAGAACAAATTGGTGGTGAGAATTACTCTCCCAATTTTCAATCTGCCACAAATGAGGCTACAGCAAATTCGATGCTATCCTGTTCCCAAGTTTGCAAATTATTCAGTAATTCCAGACCCTGGGTATTCATACATAGCTAATAGCGAAAAAACCCAGGAATTTCTCTTATTAAGAGGCGAGGACAGGAAAACTTTCAAGAAAATAACAAGTAATTTGGAAGAAAACACGTATGTAGGCCAGCTGACCACGCCTATAATCAAAGCGGTAACATCCAACGAATGTGCCATTAAATTACTATACAATCCTTTAAATGACGTGCCCAAATGTAGGACCAGAGTACAAGCTCCCCAAAAGGACATGTTGATTAAATTAAACAAGCCAAATGCGTGGCTATTTTCATTTATCACCTCCACGGTACTACATATCACATGTCCAGATCACTTTGTAATCTCGAAACTAGAAGGACAAGGGATATTAGAGATAACGCAACCATGTCAAGTGCAAATAAGTGACAAAGTGCTCAAATATGAAGGACAAAGTAAACGCCTGCTGAAAATAATTCAACCCAAACAATTCCCAAAATTTAATCAGTCCTTATTGAATTTGAGTCTAGCCGACATTTTACCAGAGCCTCAAAACCAAAACCAAGTTCCAATGGAAATTTTAACGGGAGACGATATCCATAAATCAATTTATACTGGCACGCATTCGTTGGAAGATATCCAACACAAATTAGACCAGTACAGTAAGAAGGTATCGAGTAGAAACTCCCATATCCTGTCAAAAACTTCGATATCATTGTCGAGCCTACTTGTTCTGGCCCTAATGATTATTATTGCAGTGAAATATCTACACCCTGTTGTCATCAAGATGAGACAACAGAGGACGCAACCACAAGGTAACCCCGAAATTTCATCAGAGGGAATTCCTTTAAAAGAACGAACTCCTGCGCCCCAACCCAGCTTAAGGCGAGCTAGAAGCCTCCCCAAAACCAAATCAGTCCAAATCGTTTAAAAATGGATCACGGACAGTGTCAACATGGGCCACTTAATCAAGTAGAATTTATAGGAAAGGTAGACCTGGTAATGTATTCAAAGAAAATCTATGTATATAGATAACAACCTATGTATATGAGATGATTTAACAAAAAAAAACTCAGCAATATATGCATATAACACATAGTATAATTAACTATAGAGCAAAATACACAATATCATAGAGCGTCATGGGCTAAATAGTTTTTAATTAGGCTAGATATAGGCTTTATATATATATATAATAAGGAAAATAAGTACGTAATAAACATAAAAACAAAAGTTTACCATGCTATTAAATATAAATATAAAACTAGAAAAGACTAAAAGAACTTGTACAAGCGTATATATAAAAGGTAAGCAGGCCGAAAAATAAAAAATAAACTGATAAACTTAGAAAGAAAGGCATAAAAAATAAATAAATTAAAACTAAAATTACTTCAAAGAAACTATAGAATTAAAGAAAAATGTCCTAGAATTAAATATAGATATAAAATAGGAAAAGGATAAAACATACAGTACCTACTCGAACAGTAGAAGTAACAAAAAAAAAAAAAACAAACAATTAAAGATCAAGTAAAAAAAAAAAAAAAAATGCATAGTACCACAAAATAAAATTAAAATGCATTAAAATTATAAACAAGTTAGAATTAAAAATAAGTCAGAATTATGACCAGAATATGAACTACAATAGTATAACTAAAGAGAAAAATGCCTTAAAAGTATAACTAAATAATTAGAACATAAAAACAAAAATTTACCAGGCTACTGCAAATTAAAAGACATAAGTAGACGAATAGTGCAATAAATAAAATAAATAAATAGCGTTAAAATGTCTAAACTAAACCGGAATAGCATAGAGCATCATATCCTAAATAGTTTTAATTAGGCTAGAAACAAAAAAAAGCAACAACTCTCAACAACCAAAATTTTATAGAACCACAACCGAGAATATAAGGCATAACCGAGCCCGCGCCAAGTCTAGTTAGTACCTCAATATATAGTACGTACATAGTACCCAGAAAAACCAGCTTCTTCTTATATCTTTCTGACCCCCCAATACATTTTAATTGTCTTTTCAAAAGGAACGGTGAGAAGATAACGACGAAAACCAAAACAAAATGAGCAGAGAAGGGAGATAGAGGCGAAAACAGAACAACATTTCGATACATTTGACAATTATTATTTTTTATTTTTTTATTTCTTTTAAAATACAAAATTTTTTTTTAAAAAAAGCAATAGAAAAAAGAAGGAGAGACAGGATAGATTGCCGCGAAATATAAAAAAAAAAAAAAAGGGAAAAAAGATATGGTGGAGTGGCCTCGCACTTAAACCTCGTCCTGGTCGGCGGCATTCTCCCGAGCAGCGACAGCAAGCGCAGCGTGTTGGCCTGGGTCAGCGGCAGCTTCAGGGGGTGGTGGAGTAGCCGTAAGGCGTCGCACAATAGCAGTTAATGCAGGGCTAAATATGGGATGGCAACAGGCGCATAATCCATACTCCCCAATGATGTCGAGGGTTCCTCCTGAAAACAAGATAATAAGTAAATAAAAAATAAATATCTTAGGAGCGGACAGTAGCCCTTACCTGCAGCAACCCAAGCTTGCCCACGATGCGGGTATAGAGGTATCATTGTCCGGTGATGTGCCCCAGCCACAGCCGGGGCGCTCCAGGCGGTGAAAGGGCGATGCCCCCGCCTCAAAAGCATCAGGCGAATGGGACCGCGCCACGAAGGGTTCACATGAACAATGGTGATCCCATACGCCATCGAGGTGATCTCGGAAGGGCTATAGTAAGGCGGTTGATGCTCCACCCTTATGGTGATCAACATCCTGTCTTTCCTATGTTAGTGTACAAAAAAACAAAAAGAACTTGAAACGACTTCGCGAAGTGTCCACGGTTAAAGATTACACTCGAATGCGACGGATTGTTTCAAACAGTACACCGAAATAAATAACCGCAACAAAGTATTCAACATCCAAACAAAAACAAAATGTAATCTAAAACCCTAGATAAGGAGTCCCAAAACAATAAAAATATTCAATGGAATGAACCCTTTCCCCCGAGAGTTATTCCTCTCCAAAGAATAACTCTCTTTTTTGCGGGGGGAAGGATTGTTATATATCTAAAAACATTCCTAAAAAAGGGTATACAAATATATATAATATATAAAAAAGTTTCATCCATAAAATTTTAACATAAGCTAACCATGCCTAAAACATGGTTAGCTTATCTATTGGATCAGTGAAGAAAATTACATCAGCAATTTTCTTCACATTCCATAAATTAAAACAAAATTATTCCCATGGTAAATTTTGCCTTCAGCAAAATTTGCCAGTAGAAATAATTACTTTAAAAAAATAAAGCAAAAGACAAATCGTACCTTCAGTACGATTTGTCGTGAAAATTATAATATGTATGTACGAACGTACATACATATCACAAAAAAAAGCTTTCGTGATAAGAAATGCGCGCCGCGAGATTACATTATATGTATACGCGCGCCGCAATTTCAATCGACGGGACGGTGGCTGATGTTTATAAAAACATCAAATTTCATTTTTTCAAGCCACCGTCCAACGAAAAATATTCTGGACTTGTTTAATCAAGTCCAGAATAAATGAAAATTTTCTCAGGGTGAAAATGCAACTATGCATTTTCTACCCTGAACGAAGGCTCTTGATCGCGAAAAAAGTGATCAAGAGCCGAGTTGAATTTTAAACTGGATTAGCGGCGGTTCGGCAGCAAAAATTTTAAAAAGTAGAGTTGAAAAAAAAAATCTTCTACGAGCGAGTTGGATAAAATTGTTAAAAAACGGCGGTTGGCGGTGGAATTTTTAAAAAACGAAGTCGGGTTGGATTTTAAACTTGGTAACGGGTCGGTCTCGGTTGTGGAATAATTTTGTTAGTAAAATACAAAAGTAAAAAAAAAGAGAGTTGAATAACACGAAATTAGAACGTAACCAGAGTTGTAAAGAAAGTAAAGGAGAAGAATTAAATTAATTTGTAAAAGAAGAAAAAAATAAAATAAACGTGGAAAAGAAATAAAAGTGTCTTTGGATAAAGCCCCTGCCAGAGTCCCGCCAAAGGTACGTAACACACTGGTATTGTTGAAATTTCAGGCAATTGCTACTTACGAACTCCTCATCTTGTAATACTTAGATTCAATGTCAAAACCACCCAGTTAAAGCATTTCTACATACCATCTGTTAATCTAACAAAGGATAGTATTAGTGAAATAATACCAACCAAGCCTTATATAAATAATAGCGGGGTAGGTTTAATTAAATACTCGTCACAGCATGAGTTAACTAGCATGTTTGAGAATATAAAATCACTCAATGAGACAGAAAAGGAACATCTACTTCCAGTAGATAGTCACGATATACATCATTACTCACTTACATACATTCTATTATTATTATATTAGAGAGACAAAGCGAGAATTTCGATAAAACCTAAAAGAAAGAGGAAACCGAGGGTGTTCAACCGATAGTGCTCACTCTGCGATAAAAAAAAAATTACAAAAATTATAAAAATAATTATGCCTTCCTAAAAGGACTTAATAACAAAAATTTTCCTTTTCGTAAAAAAAAAAAACAACAACAAAAAACAGGATATTTCCATGAATCTTGATGCACATGCCACTAGCGCAAAAGCGAACAAAAAATAGAGAAAAACGTATACACTTTAAACCAGTTAGAATTATGAGATATATCTAATAATAGAGAAAATTAGTCGGTACTTTTTTTTATATTACTAATTGTATCATAGTTCATTACGTTGTACTTCTGAGAATAACTTTATAATAATAAATAACAAACAGATAGGTAATAAATAATCGATATAATATCATAGTTAATTTTAGTATTTGTATTTTAATTTCCTACCTATTTTAATTTCAAAAACAAAATGAATGGTTAATTTTAGTTTTACTTTTTATCAAAATATATGTATAATCGGCTATATTGTAAAAAACAAAAAAAAGAAAGAAAACAACACGGGATAGAAACATAATGTATGCACGCATAGTATAGACTTTATGTACTCATGTAAAAACGTTTTTTTATAATAACGCAAGTATAGCTTTAATCAGAGAATTTTTAACTTACCTTTAATTCATTTAGCCTTGACTTCATTTTCATTCGTTTTAGTTTTGATAAAATTGTAAAACCAAAATCAGATCGCACTAATCTTACCCTGGCCAGGCTCGTCAATCCCAAGAAAATTCTCTTGCGAGCTTGGAATTTTCTTTTCTTTAGAGGATGGAATGTAATGATCATAAGTAATGATCATATATAATATGATCATACACAATACAATCACAATGTAATGTTCGTACATAATATGACCATGCATGATATGATTGTACATCATGATCACAATGATCACCCATTTCAAGTCACACCTAATTGTGATGACCATTCCACCCATTTCATGTCATACCTAATTGTGATGACCGTTCTATTTCCAATTTCAGATATTCAATTTTCAATTTCAAGTGCCTTCGTAATTATTTCTCAAACCTTCGAATTTCATTACATAAACAAAAATCATAAAATCTCTTAAGAACGGGCAATTTTCTAGAACACTTGAAATTCATATTTCTTTCATCAACTCGACTACGTAAACAAAAATTCGTTTAACAACAAACAATTTTACTCGTGTGTTCTTATCAACGTGTCAAGTTACATCCGTTGCATCGTGCTAACGACACGAAATTATGCTGAGTCGCAAGATGAGCAGTAGAGCCCGGTAATGAGTGCGATTTGTAAAGTCGGGTTGGATTTTGGTTCTCTATGGGTTCGGACGGCGACCTAAAATTGTAAAGAAGTGTACATACTTAGAAGTCTTGATTTTCATATTTAACCAAAAAAATTAAGTTACTTTCGTTTTGTGAAAACTTTTTCGAAAGTGAAGTATAAAATAAACAAGTGTTACGATTTATTAATTTATGATCAAAATATTGGAAGTTTTTGAGTGACTAACCCCAACTCCCTCTGACTGGCTCTTCTCCGAAGGAAAGCACGGTCGGCAGGGTATAACACAAATGTCTTTCGGAAATAAAAATGAGAGGTTAAAAAAAACAGAGAATGAGAAGATTGAATAGAAGAAAAAAAACAGAAAGAAAAAGTTAAAATAACATTAAATGTATCAAGATTGAAATAAAACTTAAAGTAGGAAAGAGAGAATAAACAAGTAAAAAGCTAGAATTTGTCTAAGACCAATTCTTATGATACCCTAGATGAATGTCCGTATTAAATTTCGTATGGTCACCGATCTATTCAAGTATTGATTTTGAAGTTGTTTTTCGCATATATTTCTAGAACAGTTTGTCGCACAGAAAAATAGTAATAACCAATTTTATAGGATTTCGTATTCTGCAGAAGTTCTTAGACAATAAAAATGTCTTGGACTGATCGTTTTCAAAGTATACGTAAAAAACCGAAATTTTTATATGGCAACACCAAGGAGGAGTTGCCCGATTTAGTCCATTTTTGACGTTTTATTTGCTAATGTAGTAAAAACATCATGTACGAAATTTCAGCTCTCTACGTCGATGCGTTCTCAGGCAGTTTCCAAATATATAGCGGAAAACGAACTTTTTATATGGCAACCCCACGAAGGAGTTGCCCGATTTGTCTCATTTTCGAACTCAATTTTACTTTTTTTTTGCAAAGTCCGTGTACAAAATTTCAGCTCTTTAAGTATTCGCGCTCTCGAGTTATCGTGCGCACAGACGCACGGACGGACGGACGGACATGCAAAAATCGAAATAACTTTCAATATTATGAATGGGTGTCCAATCCATTTTGCTCTACCATCATTATTTCGAGGTGTTACAAACAGAATGACAAACTTAGTATACCCCTATGATTTCATCTAGGGTACAAAAAACAAAAGAGTAATGCAAATAAAGAAAAATAAAATGTTAAGAAACACGATTTATAAAACAAGTAAAAAAGCTAGAATTGGTCTAAGACCAATTCTTAGGATACCCTAGATGAATGCCCGTATTAAATTTCGTATGGTCACCGATCTATTCAAGTATTGATTTTGAAGTTGTTTTTCGCATATATTTCTAGAACGGTTTGTCGCACAGACAAAATGATTATAACCAATTTTATAGGATTTCGTATTCTGCAGAAGTTTTTAGTACCATAAAAATGTCTTGGACTGATCGTTTTCAAAGTATACGTAAAAAACCGAAATTTTTATATGGCAACACCAAGAAAGAGTTGCCCGATTTAGTCCATTTTTGACATTTTATTTCCTAATGTAGTAAAAACATCATGTGCGAAATTTCAGCTCTCTACGTCGACGCGTTCTCAGGCAGTGACCAAATATATAGCGGAAAACGAAATTTTTATATGGCAACCCCACGAAGGAGTTGCCCGATTTGGCTCATTTTCGAACTTAATTTTACTTTTTTTTTTTTAAAGTCTGTGTACAAAATTTCAGCTCTCTACGTGCTCGCGTTCTCAAGTTATCGTGCGCACAGACGGACGGACGGACGGACGGACAGACGGACGGACGGACGGACATGCAAAAATCGAAATAACTTTTAATATTATGAATGGGTGTCCAATCCATTTTGCTCTACCATCATTATTTCGAGGTGTTACAAACGGAATGACAAACTTAGTATACCCCTATGATTTCATCTAGGGTATAAAAAGAGGTCTTGTAAAGAAAAAAACAATTAAAGATAGATTGGAAAGTTAAAAGATATAAGAGATTTAAAAGAAGGTGGAAAAAAGATTAAAAGGAATAAGAGATTTAAAAAGAGAAGTTTAAAAAAATATATAATAATAAGAGTTAAAGAAACAAATTGTAAAAGAAATATTTTAAAGTATATAGAACAAACATAAGGATTTCTGAAAGGAAAAACTCACTTAAAATAGAGACAAATAAACGGGTTGCCATAGGTTAAATAATATAGGTAAAATCGTCACATTTACTTCTTCAATGCTTCCAGAGCATAGGCGGCAGCAGAACGAGGGGATCTATGAAGCAAAATATCAACTCTAGTAAATATGCAACGTAGATATACAGGGAATCGATGATGCTACTGCTCAAAGTACGAGCAAAGTACGAGAAATTAATAAGATACCTGAGATAAGGATAAGTAGGTAGGCCTCTTTGAGTATTGGAAGCTTACATCCACAGATAACTTACGCTCGGGAGATGAGTGAAATAATCGTTAGACAAGGGCAGAGTATACACTATGCCTGTAAAAGTAGATGAACACCACACATATGACCTGGATGACGAATTTGGAGCTTCTGCCGAACTCTTAGTGGAAAGCTACAATTAGAAAACCTGGAGGAGTTATTAGCGCATAAATTAATGTTGAGAAATCTCTTATATGGTATATCTACTAACATACAGTACTATATGATATTACAAAAAAGAAGAACCTTTAGGTACACGTGGACTAGCAATATAATTGAGAGAACTCCATCGGGACCAAAAGAAAGTTTTTTTTACAAATATAATCGCAGTAAAATTAAAGAAGGGCTTATAATAAGAAATTGTCCAGCAATACATACATATATCTATATATCTATCTATCCATATAATTAATGGGATTTATTGTGATCAAATGCTAGCAGTCTTAGCAGGATTAGTGTACCACTTGAAGCATCAGGAAAGTAAAAAGACTCGAACCGTTATCAGCAAACCATTGACGGTCCAAATCCAAGCGAGGCTATCCAAACAAGTGGAATCCAGTATAAAAAAGTCATCTCAACAACAGAAAACCTACAAACATCAAATTTACCAACCGCCTCCGAGTAGCAGCTGGTGTAATTAGAATAGTAAAGTAGTTTTATTGTAATTATGTAATTCTTTTGGGCGATTAGGAGTTATAAGTTTTTAGTGATCAAGCTCGAATTGTATTCGGATAGGTCTAATTAAATAAAGTTTTATATGTGGATTAATTACGCGAGTTTTTATTTGGGGACACGACAATTGGCGAACCCATACGAAGAATAATTTTATGGCTAGAGGATTGTAAAAATTGTAATTAGTGGAGAGAAAAATTGTGTTGTTATGGTTTGGATAGTATTTTTGTAAGTACTCGGGCTATTATAAATGATTGTAAAAAGAACTCTTTGTTATTATATAGTTATTAAGTAATGAAGTAATGTTTTCTAACGAGATAATACGTGTAAATTAATAAATAAATTCTTGTCCAATCGGTACATAAAATTTTAATGTAATATAACTTACTACGGTAAGTGGGAAAAGTTTCAAAGTAAAAGACATGTGAAGTAAAAAAATAGAATAAATAAATATAACAGAACAATGTAAACAAAACACAAGTATGCAGTCATTCATATTGTTATTAATTAGTAAAAAAAACAAACAAAAATAGTAAATTAAATAAAAAATAGATATGTTGTAACAACACAACACACAAGAAATGAGATGAAAGTAAGAAACGAATTAAATATGTAAAGGAAATATTGAAGTTAAAGAAGTTAAATATAAGAAGAAAATTAAAAGGGAAACCAAACTTAAAATAATGTACAAAAGTAAGAACAGAGAAAATAAAATAAAATTTAGATGGTAAATAGTTAAGAAAAATTGTAAGCGTAATCTGAACCGAACGAAGATTAAAAAATGTTTTTAATTAAGACTGTTGCACTCTCCAGATCTAATTCCCTGCGGAAACTAGTTTTTCCAATGGGAGAAGGATGTTATGGCCCAATATACGCAAGATTCTTCCAACAGCCAAAAAACACATATGGTAAAATAATCAGCGATTGCTAAACAATTGCCTCGCAAGGGATAGTTCTGCAACCGTAGAATGTTTTGCTGATTACCCCACAAGCTGGTGGCGATGAGTGCTTAGTGGAGAAATCGACGATTACGACAATAATTAACCTCGCATGGTAATTATTATTTAAGGCGATTGCTTACTACTAAGCGACTCAGGTACTGCAACGGTAAGAGCAAACGACAAGGTTGTGTCGTTTGTTTACATCCGAGTTGTAAGCAAAGAAAGCTAACTTCCGAATATTGGGGCATAAAAGACCAATGACTGGTCTGGCGAGTACCGCTAAGTGTGCAGGCAATTCTTACCTTTTGTTAGAAGGTGTCAAGTTCCGTTCGTTTCGGGTAATAAAGTTTTGATTGTGCTAAAGAAATTCAAACGTTTTTATTTAAAGGAGTTTAGTTGTTTTTTTCGGGTTGAAACTGATTCAATAGTTTTTCGTCTTTATTGGTGTCATTGCTTTTAGGACACGACAGTGCATTCTAACACTACAATGCGAATTAACAAGATTTGTAGAGGCATACCCAATGGAGACAAAAGAAACCTCCTCAGTAGCAAAAACAATTGTTGAAAGATGCATCTTGAAATATGGATGTTTCAAAACATTGAAAACAGACAGAGATACAGAATTCGTAAACGAACTACTCAAAAATATTTGCAAATTTTTAAACATAAAACATGTCACATTCACATCGTTCCATCATGAAACACTAGGATCCATTGAAAGAAACCACAGGGTGCTAAACGAATACCTAAAGTCATTCTCGCAAGAAGACAATTGGGATGAACTAATTCCATATTATGTATTCTATTATAAAACAACACCACACACAGACACAAATTATACACCATTTGAATTAGTATTTGGAAGATTAGCAACGCTACCGGCAGAAATTCTGAAAGACAAGGAACAGATAGATAGCAAACACAGTTATGCAGGAGAAGTGGCAGTAAGGTTGAAAAGAGCAAAGAACACATAGAGGAAGCTAAAAAAGACCGAAAAGCACAAAAAGATAAAGATTCTAACCCCTCAAACTACAATATCAGCGACTTTGTATATTTGAGAGTCTATACAAGAAAGAAACATGAAAGCCCTTTTGAAGGAACCTTTAAAATAATAGAACAAAAAGGAGTAAATTCCACAATATTAATGAACGACAAACCTAAGGAAGTGCATGATAATAGATTGATAAAATGTAAATTTAAATAAGGAAAGATTACTAAAAATATTGTAAAATTGTATAATAACTAAGTTAAGGACATTACCTACACATAATAATAGACAAGACTAATAAAAGCATAATCTGTCATCTAGGTAACCCAAAAGGAATAGCAAACAGTTTAGGATAATTAAATAGAGCAAAAGTAAACTAAATTTAGTCAATACTACAAATACACAAAAAAAAAAAATTTTTTTATGTACAAAATTTTCTTTTTCTTTATAAGGGTAAGGATGTAATGTATGTATTTATAATATCTTATAATTTAAATCTACGTCACCTAAAATAGATAACATTACAAACCGATCCAATAATGAATATAATGAATGTATATATAAACCTTTCAAATCAAATTTATGTCACCGCAAATAGATAATATTACACACCGAACCAATGCATTGAAAAGCCATGACCACAGACAAGGAAATAAACAATTATCGGAACGATAAACGAAAGAAAATAAAAACAAACAAATTGCTCGACCTTAACAGAAATTTGCAACGCACTTAAATTTCGCTTAGCAAGCAAAATGTTCAACTGTAATTGTGTCTGCGGTCATCGCTATAACAAATCAATCACTGAATCCCAAAGAGGTTCAGTTATCAGCATCTACCTAAATCTTAAACAGCGGCATATTCTGCCATCAAAAATAAGTTCGGCAGCGATCTGCCTTTTTCTAATAACAACAGAATTATACTATTTATCATAATGGATAGAAAATGGTATTCCCTTGGAGCAATTATTCCACAACTCACTCAGCTAGAAGAGTTTCTAGAGAAAGGTAGTGGTTGGGCACTGCATTCTGTAATATATTTAACGGTACATATCAACAAGTTTGAACCGACTCGGGGATTATTTTATATACGTCTGCCTAAGAAGATTGCATCAAAGAAAGCTTCCATCAATGAACAAAATAATGATGAAGCATGCTTCGCATTGGCCGTAACAGCAGTGCTATACCCTACAAATGCTCATTCTGAAAGGAGCTCATCATATCCACATTATTCTACTATGCTAAATTAAACTGGAATAACATTTCCCATGACACAGCGAATCCAGGAGCATGAAGTTCATAGCATAGGGTTCTCTTTCCAGTGCAAACATGATGCTAAGCCCTCATATTACAGAGAATATCCAGGCAAGAATTGCCAACAATGGTTTGCATTAGAATTGCCAAAAATGGCATCCATACCTGCACAAGAAAAACTGAACATCAGGCCAATGCAGCCCGTGACCAGAGAGGAACGGCGTTCACATATCGAAAATACTTGCCTCCGTATATGTGAAAAAACGTTTGCAGCTGATGAGGAACGAGTTCGGGATCATTGCCACTTAACAGGAAAATATCGAGGACCAGTGTATAATTCATGCAATCTCATGTATCAAGATTGCTCTATAGTTCCAGTAATTTTTGAAAATTTATCCGGATGTGATGCCCAATTCATTATTAAGGATATAGCTACATGTTTCCCAGGAAAAGTTGATCTCATACCAATAAACAAGGAAAGACATATCTCGTTCACGAAGCACATGGAAGGCAGCTACATAAAATTCAGAATTATCGATTCCTTCCGTTTTATGGATGAATATTTAGATAAGCTATCATCATTGCTGCCAATGGATAAATAAAACACTACAAGACCAGTATGGCAGGGACTGGATGATGACAATATCAAACTTGTTACACGCAAAGGTGTATTCCCATATGATTTTATTGATGACTGTGTTAATAAAATATAAAAATAGTCACAATTTTGTTCTTTAGTTTATTTTTTTTTATTTTGATGTTCAAGCGTTTCTTTAACAGTTCACTTATTCACTTCTTATGTTTTCTCCTTGCCAGGGGGAGGGAAGGTACGCTCCTGTACACTATTGGGTCCTGCCAAGTAATTGAGAAATACAAATGAGTATTACACTCAGTGAGAGGATTTCCTATCCTACTTCACACACTCATCCATTCAATAATCGTCTCGGACATTCGGTCACTGAGACCGCTAAATTGATCACTCAGACCCTTAGCCAATTGATCACTTAGACCTTGAGACTATTAAATCAGTCACTTAGACCTTTTATCGTTTGGTCACTAAGACCCTAAGCTATATCTCACAGACACTCAAAATAATCAATCATACCGCTATGACAATCCCTAGGCTAACACAATTAGCATCTAATACTATATTATACACACTGTAACCACACTACTATTAGTAATATTAAACCTAAATAACTACAAATATCCACTCACCAAAATTATCGATTCCAAATATGGCTTTTTGCACTCACTACTTTTATTAAATTATTTATTAAATATCTCACGCACGCGGGAGAACTGTCTGACGACTAAAACACAGTCTCAGTTTCTTGGTTAAATTTCACCTCCATGCCTTTAGCCTGTTTTGGGAATTATTTCCAGGAAGAGGAACCCGAATTAACAGGGGCAAAAGTAATTACTTTTACAAGCAGGCTCTCTTCACCGGTGCCGTCTTTCGTTTCAAAGGCAAGGACATTACAGGAATGGTTAATTGGTTAGTTTTTATTAGTTTTTATTGCATGCAAAATAACTACGCCTAAGGGATCTAAGCATTTCGGTTCATTTTATTTTATTGTCGGCGTCTACCTTTTATTTTTTGTGACAACTGTGATAAATTGCATTTCCGGAACTTGCCAACACTGGAAGCGTTCTACAATAAACTGACTGAGAGTGCTACATCTCCTGAGGACTACAATCATGCTGAAGAGGTCTGGCAAATATTTGATATACAAACAATTGGTGAATATTCAGATCTATACCTTAAGACTGGTGTTCACCAATTCGCTGATGTGTGTGAGAAATTTCGAAAAGTGTGCATGAAGACATACGACTTAGATCCAGCACATTATTACACCATGCCAGGTCTAACACGGGATGCTATGCTAAAATACGCTAATGTGAAATTAGAGCTGATAACCGACGTAGATATACTGCTTTTCATAGATAGCGGCATTCTAGGTGGTATAAGTCAAAGTTCGAACAGATATATTAAAGCAAATAATAAATTTATGTATGACTTTAAGCCCGACGAGAAAGTGATATACCTGATGTATTATGATGTGCATAACTTTATGGATGTGCCATGTCACATCATTTACCAACCGGAGGATTCAAATTGGTTGACGTTCCCAATATTGTAATTTCTGATGATTCTCCAACTGGATACATATTCGAAGTCGACTTGGATTTTCCTCAACATCTACATGATAAGCATAAGAACTTACAGTTTTGCTCTGAGCAGCTCCACCTGGAGCAAAATTAGAAAAGCTTCTGACAACATTACATTAAAAAACTAAATATATCATACCGTACCGAAATTTGAAGCAATGCTTATCACATGGACTCATCCTGAAAGAACTGCACCGGGTTCTTCAATTCCACCAATCAGCTTGGCTTAAACCATATATTGACTTAAATACTACCAAACTGATGCAGGCTACAAGCGATCGTGTGAAGGACAGCTAAACGAAGTTGAATAATGCAGCTTTTGGTAAGACCATGGAAAATGTGCGCAAGTATAGCGATATCAAGGTTTGCGTAAAGTGGGAAAGTCGCTATGGTGCAAAAGCTCGGATTGCGGCACCCATTTTCCACAGTGCAACGATATTTGATGAGAATTTAGTTGCTGTGGAACTAAGGCGACTCAAAATCGTATTCAATAAGGTTCTCTAAATTGGAATGGTAGTTATAGAAATTTCAAAGATATGCCTCTATGATTTCCACTACAGTTTTATGCAGCGTCTGTTTGGATATAAATGTAAAGCCATGTATACAGATACAGATTCTCTAATATATGAACTTGAATAAAAAAATGCGTATGAGTTTATGGCTGAAAATATAAACAAATTTGATACAAGTGATTACCCAGAAGATAACCCGTTCGATTTACCGCCATTAATAAAAAGATTCCTGGTCTAATGAAGGATGAGCTGAATTGGAAAATCATGAGCGAATTTGTTGGCTTGCGCACGAAAATGTACAGTCTGCGTATAAACGATTTTACAGAATAAATTCTATAAATTACCAATGACTCAAAAATAATCTAATAATACGCGCCTGGCTGTTCGGATTACTTCCTAATCTGCCGGTAACGCAGAGTTATAAGATCTAAGATCTTTAGTATGCTAGTTAACTTGCTTCTTTCCTCTGACATCCTCTAGCTCGTAAGTCCAAGGTGAAACACGACGATAAACTCTAAGGGGTCCAATGTATTTTGGAGCAAGCTTGGCGCATTTTGCTGCATCCAAACCATATCACTCGGTAAATATTGCACATCTCTCCGACGCAAATAGTAACTTTTCTTACAGACCTCTGATGCTTTCCCCAACCTATTCCTGACATCTCTTCTAACCTCTTCAAGAGCTATCGAGAGCACATTTGCATCCATTGCCTGACTTCCCTGATTCAACCTAGCCTGCTTCCTATCGAGCACCATTTCTTTACCGAAATTTATGTAGTAAGGTGATAATTTTGTGGTTTCGTGATTAGAGGATCGGATAGCGCAAGCCACCTTAGGTAGCTGTATATCCCAGTTACGGTGATTATCCCACACATAAGCCCTATGCATAGTTTTCACGAGCTGATTAGTGTGTTCAGCTGGGTTGGCCCGAGGGTGATAAAAAGCTGTAAAATTAATAGATACTCCGTACGTATCCGTGGCCTGAAGTTGGTATGTCGTACGCTTGATAAATAACTTGCTTACGCCTACCTTACTCAACGACCTCACGCAAGAAATTTGATTCTTCCATTAATGTAGGATATCTAACACTACCATGTTTCCATAATATTTCGTTCTCAATTTTCCAATCTGGGTATTCATTAGGTCTCATCATAACTTATTGAATTATGCGATTGTACCATTTATCCTTAGTGTCTTTAGGTCTGAACTCGACTGTGGACACAACAAGGACTGCGCGCGAAAGATAATCTTGTAGTAAATGCTCCTTTCTTTTACGGTGCACTACATCGAAGTCGTATTGTTGCATCCACACGGTCCATAGAGCTAAACGACTTGAGGAATCTTTCAAATTATTTAACCACATTAGGGAGGCATGAGCTGTTATGACTGTCCCTTCTAGATATGGGCGAAGCACTCCCGTTGGGTAGTTGAATATTGGCGTTCGCAACATGTTAATGAACGACTTCAATATGTGAAAACTTTCTTCTCACCATTTTGCTCCTGAGTCAAGACTGCCCCTATGCCATATCCGGAAGCATCAGTGTGCTTTGAACTCCCCTTTTACATTAAGAAAATCAATTTCACATAGTGCTGTCCATAGAGATTTATTATTTTTCTTCAATAAGTCTGTGAGAGGGGAGAGAGGAAAAGTTTGAGATAAACCTTCGGTACCAAGATACCATACCAATGAATTTACGTAAATCACGTTGATTTCTGGGGTAGGGAATATCTAAAATACTTTTCACTTTTTCGGGATCAACCTGGTGTCCCTTTTTGGCTACTAGATATCTCAAATATTTTAGCTCACACCGACAAAATTCGCTTTTCCCGTAATTTATTACTAATCCTGCCCGATGTAGATGGTTAATCACTTCTTTTAGAAGATGTAAGTGATCTTCAAAGGTTTGCGTTACAATTATTATATCATGGAGGTACACAAAAACGTTAGATTTTAATTCGCCTGAAAGAATGCGGTCAATTAATCTCTACCAGGTAGCTGGTGCATTAGTTAATCCAAACGGCATTCTACAAAAGTGGAAAAGACCTCTTCCTGGCACAGTAAAAGCAGTAAATTTTTTCGAGTCATTTTCCATAGGTAGCTGCCAAAAGGCTGACTTGATATCTAACGAAGATAAATACCTAGCATCTCCAAGCTTGTCGAGAGTAGCGGAGACATACGGGATAGGATACGCATCCTTCTTCGATACTCTATTTAGTTTTCGAAAGTCAATGCAAAAACCATGCACTATGAGATGGCTATACTACTCATAATTGCAGCATTTGATAGAGTTCCGGATTGATTATTTTTTGTAATGCCGGGAACACCGGGTAATATCTTTGCTTTATAGCCTGTGAATGCATCCCGATGACATGCTCTACCTCAGTTGTGCATTCATTCATTCGAATTTCATCCATATTATTTGAGAACGACCAAGAATATTGTCCTAAATTTGCGGTAATACCCATACCCTTCCAGAAATCTGTTCCTAGAGTAAGGTTATGTGAGAGGGATGGGATTACTAGAGTTTCAAAAATTGTTACACGCTAATTTAATTCTATCGGAAAGTTGAGTACTCCACTAACTCCCACCTGTTCTCCATTAGCCAAAGTCATTGTACTTGCCCTTGATTCATTAAGATCTAAGCCCATCTTCTGCAACACTTCCCAACCTGCGCCCGCAATTACCGTTCGGGATGTTCCAGAATCCAGAAGCCCTCAAAAATATCACACTCAAAATAGAAACCTGGAGATAAGGTCGAATGTCATTCTTTGCATTAGCAAAAACGTAATCCACTAAAGCTACCAGTGAGCAGTCTTTCCTCTCATTGGGTTCTCTCGAAGCTAATTCTTGATTACTCATAAAAGCGGCTTCACGAAGATTGGAGTTCAACCCGCCGCTTATGTTGAACTCGGGATACATTTCCCGATCCCGAATTTCCGTTGCTTTCAGTTATACGACCAGGGCGGGGATGAGTGACATGAGTACTTCTACGATTATCTGAACTTTCAACATTCCTTGACCTATTCGTTTCAGAATTATTCGCGGGATTGAAGTTAGGGCACCTTGAACGTAGTACGTCTACCATACCACAGCCAAAACATCGTCTATGTTGTCTACAAAATCTGGCGGTGTGTCCATCGCGTTGACAATTAAAACATCTGCACCTATTGTTATTGCTGGGGGATGAGAATGTTGTAACTACTGTGTCTTGAGTAGACACGTATGCCAAGTCAGGTTCGAGTAGATTATTACTACGACAGGGCGGTGGTACATATGTCTCAACAAAAACCCTGATTGCTTCCAAATTACGACTTACCTCTATAAGTTTCCTCACGGTATTGACTTCAGCGAGAGCTAATCGGTTATGATAAAAGGGGGTTTTTCTTGAGAATTCTCAGTTGCTGCATTTTATTTAAAGGTACTGTTAATAGCGAGAAAATGTTTCGCATTATGGTTACGTAAGTACGGATTGACTCATCTTTTCCTTGGGTCCGATGCCTTATTTCTTCCGTAAGTCTATCGTCATAATCGACTGGTAAAAATACTTCACGTAACCCTTTGACCAGATCGGTCCAATTTTTAAACTGACTTTTGTTGGCTCTGTACCATAACAATGCCCTTCCGGACAATAAATCTAAAGAGGACGTGAACAACGAGGATTTAGGAAGCCCTCTTGCTTCACGAAGTTCAAGTACTCTTTCGAAAAAGAATTTACATATTAACTCTTTTCACCTGTAGAAATGACTCTTTATTTATGAATTGGAACTAGTCGACTTGTACGATGCGAAACATTTAGTTCATCCCTTGCCTCCTTTCCTGAAGCGCTACCAGAAGATACATCACCACCCTCATCCTCACTTTTCTTCGTCCCCTAGCTTTTGAGCATTTCCCTGCAAGATTCCCAAGGAAGTAATTAATTCAGATCTTGATTCATTCTTTACGCGTACTTCTTCCGGCTCCTCAGCAATACATTTACTGACCACCCCTGGCATATTCGATCTTAGTTAATAATTTTTTTATTCACTGCTTAACGTGTCCCCTTCAATGCTTGTAAGAATACACTTTATTTCCTCTATCTTAGTTCGAATACCTTCGATGTCTTCCTCAAAGGCGAAAGATTTCCCAGATTTTACATACTTTAGGGCGCCCCTCAACGTTTCCCGAATTTCTTCTACATTTCCGGTTTTCGGACCACTCGCACCAAATTCATTAGACAATTCATCTTGACTTAGACGATTCACTTCCATTTTGAAAATTTTAGCCAATGATGACAGTTTTAATTTCCGATCGGTAGTATCTACCGAACGAAGTAGGCAAGCTCAAAGATCAGATCACGTATACGTTATTTCTGCACTCTCTGTCAATCAGAGAAAGCTTGCTCTACAGATGATACATCTAATCAAGTATGCTCAAAGAAGATAGCTTCATCTCTTCATGTGTTTCGTAACTTGACAAAAAAAACTTATGTTCCCCGTCGAAACAGCTGGACATAATTAAATATTCCTACAGAAAAAAAAAAACTTTGACACCTAGTTTGCGTTATTACCATAGAATGAACCTAAAAAACATTAAAATAATTTCCCTATATTAAAATAATTAAAAAAAAAAAAATTAAAATAATTTCCCTATACTAGAATAAATTCAGGAAAAAAATATGTTTTATAAAGAAAAACCTAGAAAGTAGGGTAAAATAACTTCAAAACAAAATTAAATCGTATAAACAAAAATGTAGAAAGAAGAGAAAAAAAAGTTTTCCTCAAAGTGGTACACATTTGTGTATCGATCTATAACTGATGATTATCAAAATCATTCTCATTTTGCACTTTAGTAAAGTAATTTGCACTGTAGCATGACACAATGTGCGGAATGCATTCACTAATACAAGCCAGAACTGTTTTTGCCCATATTATCCAATTTGTTTACATTTGAACTAGATTTTAAGAGAGGCCTTACAAACTAAAACTGAATAAAATTGTCTCTACATCTATACACTGCATATACTTTGCTTTGTTTAAAAAAAAAATGATTTGTTTGTTTCTTTCTTATGATCATTTAGAGATTTTTTTTTCAAAGCTTGAAATATTAATTCCACAACGATGATGCACCTGCTGTACAATGTATATTTATGT
This sequence comes from Dioctria rufipes, assembly GCA_963924295.1. NCBI lineage: Eukaryota > Metazoa > Arthropoda > Insecta > Diptera > Asilidae > Dioctria > Dioctria rufipes. The sequence continues at coordinate 265,277 of CAWUPM010000667.1, read as the reverse complement.
AACTTGTTGTTCTTAACCTTTTCGGAGATTAATATTAATCTATAACATTAAACAAATTCACCGATATTTGCTGGAAAAACGCAATCATATTCGACTAATGACTGACTGCTTTTAAAAGTGTGGATACTGAAAGTCTAGTTTTCAAGTCATGACATATACTTGATACGATGAAATTTTTAGAGCCAACTGATATTTTCTAGAATATCTCCAACGTTCTGTACACAAAGAAAAACAAATATGATAATTGTCCATCGCAGCTGCACTTATTTCGGACCATATTAACTTGAACAATCCCACGGATCGGTTTAACTAGAGCTACATATGTATCCACTGCACTGATAATCATTGCGATATCATCTCTTTTAATTCCAATGAACCAAATTTTCATAATTTTGAAAATCAAAAGTTATATAAGAATGTATTTCTCTATTTCTACACTCGGCTAAAAAGCAAATTAAATTTTTTTTGTTACATAGAATAATATGAATATAGTAGGATGCAATACACAAACATAAGACATTCTTTGTTAGCTATTTAATTACCAATGCGAATTGATCACTTGCGATTTTCAAAGAAAGATAAAAAACTATATGGCATGTATTTATATCTCGGGGCCCCACGTTGGGCGCCAAAAATGTTACACTTTCTTCGTAAATATGAAGGTGCTTTGCTAGTGGAAAGGTCGTGGGGAGTGAGATCGTACAAGAACTCAATGGGCGCCAAGTGTTTTGTTTTTATAATGAGAAATACCACAAAACTGTTTCACCAATTAAAGCACAGACAAAAAAAAAAAGGGGGAGAACCACATTCAACTTAAAATTTATTATTTTAACGATATTTACGAAAAATTTCCAATTGAATTCCTAATAAACATATCTAGATAATTAAATGGGTGGTACTGCCGGCGTGGAGTTACTCTTCTTTAACTCTTAAATCTTCTTTCTTTTTGTTTTTATTAGTTTTATATTAAGAAATTTCCAGCACTTCCAGAGGAATTAACTCCTTTTCTTTCCTTTATTTTTCTACCAAACTCCTTTTCTTGCTCTTTTTTTGTTCTTCTATTCTTTTTACTTTTACTTTTTTTTATTTTCGACTGACTTGCTAGCTCCCGAACAAGGGTTCTAGCTGGCCTTAGAGGAAATCGTGCATTATGATCTTGTTCCCCGCTTTTCGGACTAGTCAAAAAATTAGTGCAATTTACCAAAGTAATTTCTAGAACTTCGGCCTGTTTCGCAAGGGTCACAATTACTGTGAGAGCTGGTCTCAAAACAATAAGGGAAAGCTGCCGGTTGTTAAATAGATAACTCAGCGTTTTTCAAATTCAAATATAAAATTTTATTAACTAATTCATTTCCTTAACCTAATATCACAAATCCAGAAAATTCAAAAAAAAGCTTACAAATAGAAATTCAATTTAACAATTCAGTGTATATAAAAATTCAATAAAAAAAAACAAATAGTCCAACAAAACGTAGTCCGTCTCTTTAATTCTGATAAGAAGAAGAAGACCGGTGATAGTTTCTGTTACCTTATTAACTACTAGAATAAAAATAATAATGCTGCTAATACGTGTGGGCGCTAGGGCAGTAAAATGACGCACATAAGAATTTTCTATGAATCAATTTGAAGGTAGCGGCCCTCTTAGACAGAAAACAGAATAAAGCAGCAAAGGGGTTGCAGCAGTGTGCTGCAACGTGTGGTGCAAAACAGAATGAGACCAAATTTTCAGATTAAACTCTGAACAGAATTATACTTCTGTAATAAATATGGGAATTTCAGATTAAACTCTGAGCAGAATTATACTTATGTATTAAATATGGGAATTTCAGATTAAACTCTGAACAGAATTATACTTCTGTATTAAGGATAGGAATATTTCAGATTAAACTCTGAACAGAATTATACTTCTGTAATAAATATGGGAATTTCAGATTAAACTCTGAACAGAATTATAATTCTGTATTAAGGATAGCAATATTTCAGATTAAACTCTGACCAGAATGATACTTCTGTTTGGAGGATAGGAATACGATTCTTATTCAGATTAGACTCTGACTCAGATGAACTCTGATAAAAGAATGATTTTCTGCTGCGGCTCGTCGGCTTTATATAGCCGCCGCATCCAGTTATGAGCTCTCGCCTCTCGGTGTTTCCCTAGCGACGTTTATTGCAATTGCTCGTATTCTGACTGCGGCGAAGACAGCTGACTGTGTAGATGTCACTTAATGACATGAACAAAGGTGTCAATATACGGAGGTACAATTATTTGGTAAGTTTGTGATTTATTGATTAATTATTGATTAATCATAAGTTATTGTTTTAGTTAAAACTTCTGCAAAGGTTCCATTAGGAGTGAGATTTGGAGCATTTTATGCTTGGGTGCACTAATTGAGGACATCCAGTGAAAATGCTACATACAGGACGCAGCAGATGTCAGATAAGTATTCTGTTGATTACTATTCTTTTTTTAAGTTTGATACTTTGTGGTGCCTTTTTGTTTATTTCAGGAAAAATGGTAGAACCTGGCCGGACTTTAGGTGGACTAAACATCCTCCCGCCTCAAATAAAAATATAATTGTTTTTGTGCCAGAATTGATAACCCTGTGTTGTTTTTTTTTAATAAATTACCTTTTTTTGATGAGCGATATGTATTTTTCCTCCTTTCTTCTTTATCTTTTGAGTGACGTCTCCAGGAAGCTTCCAGTTAAAGAATGCCTTTGCCTTTCTAATGCTGTCCCAAGGTATAAATGTGTTTTTGAGAAGTTCGATGATTATAGGAGTAGCGTAAATTTTTCCCACTAAGTCCTTTGGGATTCCTAGATTTGGCTTATCCGATTCCACGCTAGTTGCTGTATATTTTCGAAATTCCCTTGGGGGACTGAAGGGGAGATCCGCAAACTGGATTGGTGGATTTATGATCGGGTCTTGAGGTACCACGTTGCTGACTTTCGTGGTTGTGCTTGTACGTGTTGTGCCTTTAGCAAGAATCAGAATGTTATTTGGTTCCATTTTTTTGCTGGGTGTTGTTGTGCTTACATCGGGCATACTAAATAGTGATTGATTTGAGTCTGCAAGTTTGTGTTTAGGAACTGATGGCATCGTTGGGATACGAATTCCTGAACGGCGTTTACATGGTCCCGGTTTAGTCTCTTCGTGTATGACTGGGAGGCTTGGTAGTACTGCACTTTGTTTTGTAGGGGGCGGTCTTGGCCTTGTCGACTTTCGAATCACAGGGTGATTCGGGGTCGGCTCTGACCAGAACTTCAAAAATTTATTGGGCATGGGCATTCCACATAAAGCCTTTACCGAAGGAGATATTCCTTGTGCCTCAAATGGTCTTGCCTTTCGCTTGATCGGCGAGGAGTGTACAGGTGGTGGTCGTATGACAACAGATTTTATCTTTCTTCCCTTCGTAGGTGTTGGAGGGAGTGGGCTGATAGGCATGATAGGTTTAGTAGCCGCCAAAAGTTCCGGAGGAGTAGGTGCAAGGCTTAGATCCACAGAATCCAGTGATTCTGAATTGAAGATTTCTAAGAGTTGATCCATTGCAGACACAATAAAAAAATAATAACTTAAATAAAAACTGAAGGAAAACGAATTTGAATAAAAACCACTTTACGCGCACTTGTCACCGTTCAAAACTGAAGTGACTTTTGGCGTTTTGTGGATTCAAATATATTCAAATATAACGGGTGTTTTAGAACTTAGTACTGCCAGAGAGCAATAGACTTTGGTGGGGATAATTGATGATTGTCAGGAGATGTTGGTGAGAGGGAGAGGGCAAATTTTTGAGATAGGATGGGTGAGAATACTTCATGCTGTTTTAATAGTGACTGCTCTCACTAAGTTGTTATGTCCAGTATGTATTTCAATTATTCGACCTAATGGCCATTTTCCTATTGGAATGTGATCTTCTTTTATCAAGACGAGAGTTCCGATTTTTAAATTTTCCTTTTCAGTCTGCCATTTATGTCGTTGGTGCAATGTATGCAGGTAGTCTCTTGACCATTGCTTCCAAAAATTGTGAGAGAGGGATTAGATGTGCTGCCATCTTTTGAGAGGATGTTCTTGTGGATTAAGTGGGGAAGGTTCTACTATGGTGAGATTATGTCGACCAGTAAGGAAGTGTCCGGGAGTGAGAATATTGTAGTCTGTTGGGTCATTGGACAGGGGGAGAGAGGTCTGGCATTTAAACATGCCTCAATTTGAACTAAAATTGTATATAGTTCTTCGTAAGTGAGTTTTGCATCCTGGATTGTTTTATAGAGATGACGTTTGGTTGATTTTACGCCAGATTCCCATAAGCCTCCAAAGTAAGGTGCTGCAGGAGGGTTGAAGTGTCAAGTTATACCTCGGTTGGAAAACTTTTCGGCCAAATTGACTTCGATTGCTCTCATTGATTTATTTAAATTGGATTGTAAAATTCGATTTGCTCCTACAAAATTTGTTCCTTGATCCGAGTAGATGTGTGAGCAAAGACCTCTCCGTGCAACAAATCGGAAAGTAGGACAGCACCACATAGCTCTAGTCGAGGTATTCAGACTGGTTTGATGGAAGCTACTTTAGTTTTTGCTGTCACAATTTGTACTCTGGAGTTCTCATTAGGATGTGTTTTTAAATACAGAACTGCTGAATAGGCGTTATTTGAGGCATCGCAAAACCCATGTAGTTCCAACTCGTCTTTGTTAGGCTGGTAGCCTAGCCAACGTGGAATCTGAATGTCCTGAATTGTATGTAGCTGGTCTTTGAAATGATTCCACTCTTTTAAAATTTCTGTAGGTACAGGATCGCCCCAATCACATTTGGAGAGCCAGAGTTTCTGAATTAGGATTTTGGCTGTAATTATGCATGGAGCTAACCAGCCTAGTGGATCGAACAGAGATGATACTTCAGATAATATTATTCGTTTGGTGTATGTTGTTTTTGGTTCGGGGACACTGACTTTAAAATAGAAAAAGTCTGTTGTTGGATACCAACGTATTCCGAGAGTTTTTATGGATTCGTTATCAGAGAATTCCAAGTTGGTTTTTAATTCTCGATGATCCAATGGTATATTTTTGAGAAGATCATTGTGGTTGGCAGTCCATTTACGTAGGTTGAATGTTCCCTTTGCTAAGGCCTCGATAAGTTCACGTTGCAGTTGTATTGCTTCACTGAGAGTATGGGCTCCTGAGACTAAGTCATCGACGTAGAACTCTTTCATGATGCTCTTAGCTGCAAGGGGATGATTAGTCGCTTCATCTCGTGCTAACTGCTGTAGCGTTTTGATGGCAAGATATGGCGCTGGTGTTGTTCCAAATGTGACCGTAGTCAAGGCATAATCTTTCAACTCTTCATTTGGAGTATTTCTCCAAACTGTTCTCTGGAAATTTTGGTGTTGAGGTGCCATCCGGATCATTCTGTACATTTTCTCTATATGTGCTGTAAAAGAGAACTTGTACAGACGCCATCTTAGTAAGGTAGTCCAAAGTGTTGGTTGGATTGTAGGTCCAACTAGCAGTTGCTCATTTAATGATTTGCTATTTGACGTACGAGCTGAGGCATTGAAAACTATTCGAAGTTTTGTGGTAGTTTTGTGGTAGAACTCTCCTTGAGCACAGCGTGGTGTGGTAAATAGTAGAAAGGAATGTTTTCGTATATTTTGTTTTCTACTAGTGTTGGTGGAATAGGCTTCATGTGGCCAAGCTGAGTGTATTCATCTATGCAATCTTTGTATAATTTGCTAATTGCTGGGTTATTGGACAATTTTTTCTCTAATTGTAGGAATTGTTTAACAGCCATATTACTAGATTGTCCAAGCTGTGGTGCATTGCGGTTCTTGAATGGTAAATGAACCTCGTATTTTCCAGAGGGTAGGCGTTTTGTTGTGTTTTTGTACAAAGTTTGACAAAGTTGATCTTCGTGTGACAATGTTGGTCGGATGGTGCATTCTTCGAGCTCCCAAAATATTCTCAACTGATCATCCCACTCGGTATTTATTGTAGTGTGGGTGGATAACACAGTTGTAATGGTGCTCGTTGTTTCTGGTACTGCTCCAACCAGAATCCAACCTAATTCTGTGTTTTGGGCTGTTAGAGAATTGCCAGGACCTCTTTTTATTCCATTTTTAATAATGGCGGCGTAGATGTCTGCTCCAAGCAGATCATCGATTTCTCCTGGGATTGTGAAGGTGGGGTCTGCTAAAGTCAGATTGGTGATGTGTTTCCAGTTTGACCCTGCAATTGTCTGGGCTGGCATAATTCGGTAATTTTTTTGATAATGAGCATGTTGCTCTCTATTTGGAATTTGGTATATAAGGAGTTAATTGTAACAGTTGCTTGTTTTACAGCGGTGTTAGTGAGTGTTGTGCCAAGTCTAATTAGTTGATGGGTGGTCGGAGATCCTTTAAGCTGTAATCGCTTAAGAGCTCTTTCGGTCATAGTTAATAGACACTTGTGACCCAGAATCTACTAATGCTCGGAATGTCATTGTGATTCCGGATGGTGCTATAATATTAATCATTATTCAAGTTTGAGGTTAGAAAAGTTTGGACTTGCAGTTTATTATTTCTATCGGTAGGTGAGCATTGCTTTGCTTCCTTATTGGAATTTTGGGAGATCTGAATAGGTGACTTTGTAACCGAATGATTTTGCTCGTAATGGAACAATGAGTTATGATTTTTCTTGCAATGGTAACACTTCTTACTGCTGGTGCAATTTAACGTTGAATGGTTGGGTGATAAGCAGTTTTTGCATAAATGCTTATTCGAGACAACTTCGTGTCGTTGTCGCGTGGTCAGAGTTCTAAAGTTTGGACAATGAAATATGATATGGTTACCTTTGCAATGACTGCAAGAGGTTTTTGATTTAGGGGGGTGTGTTCGTGTTGAACTCTTAGTATTGTTCAACAGTCCATATATTGGTTTAGGTGAGGACGGTTTTCTTTGTATCGTGTTCGACAATGTATTTTTATTTCCTATCATTTCCAGAGTTCGAAAGCGAGACTCTAGGAATTTTTTTAGTGTGTTTAATTCTGATAACTCAGTGCTACTATGTAAGCTCTGTTCCCATAATTGATGATGCGTATCTGGGTCTAATTTCTGTACAGTCAAGTCTATAATAATTGGATGCCAATTGTTTGTTGCTACATCGAAATTCTGTAATGCTAATAATGCTTCTGTTATGATGTCTAGTAGTCTTTTAATACTTTCGGCGGTATCATGATTAGTAGTGTGGAGAGACAATAATTTGTTTAGTTGTACGTTGACTAGAATTCGCTTATTTGACTAGCGCTCCTTTAGGAGTTGCCAAGCTGGTTTATAATTTGCGTCGCATATTTCATAATGCCTGAGCAGCTTTTCAGCTTCTCCTATTAGATTAGTTTTCAGAAAATATAGTTTGTCAACGTCTCTTAAATTATTGTTGTTATGTATTATATAACCGAATTAAATAAATCGTGGAATGAAATCCACGTAGAGTATTCTCAATTGAAGGTGGAAGTTTAATTCGGGGGAGTCTTTCATTATTACATGAATTTGTGCTAGCATGTGATGTCTGATTCTGAGGAGGATTGTTGACAGGCTTTGTGTTAGTCTATCTATATCCTCTTCCATGCTTGCTGCTTTTTAAATATAATACTCCTGTACATCACTAAATGTCTCTTTCGTGAAGTATTCTAATTTGCGATCTTCCTTTGTCGCTCTCTTTTGAATTACCCTATGCCGCGTTTGGAATTCTTTCCATTATTCGGTGGACGTTTGTAAACGTTTCTATGTCGATTTGACAGTTTTTTTCTTGCCTTCTCTTTGATGCCTTTTAAAGAGGTCTTCTATTAAACCTTTGACCTCTTTTAGAGACTCAACTAACTCTAATACTGAGCTAATGGTTTCGCCTCCGGCGTCAGTTATACTGCGTTCGTCATATGTAGGCATTTTGAATGGCGGAGCTTAAATTATGTGATATTAAGCAATATATTCCAATTTTATATTTGACTGACTGAGTTATCCGGCTTTGAAGGATCAATGTGAGAGCTGGTCTCAGAACAATAAGGAAAAGGTGCCGGTTGTTAAATAGATAACTCAGGGTTTTTCAAATTCAAATATAAAATTTTATTAACTAATTCATTTCCTTCACCTTATATCACAAATCCACGAAATTCAAAAAAAATCTTACAACTAGAAATTCAATTTGACAATTCAGTGTATATAAAAATTCAATAAAAAAAAACAAATAGTCCAACAAAACGTAGTCCATCTCTTTAACTCTGAAAAGAAGAAGAAGACCGGAGTTAGTTTCTGTTACCTTATTAACTACTAGAATAAAAATAATAATGCTGCTAATACGTGTGGGCGCTAGGGCAGTAAAATGACGCACATAAGAATTTTCTATGAATCAATTTGAAGGTAGCGGCCCTCTTAGACAGAAAACAGAATAAAGCAGCAAAGGGGTTGCAGCAGTGTGCTGCAACGTGTGGTGCAAAACAGAATGAGACCAAATTTTGAGATTAAACCCTGAACAGAATTATACTTCTGTAATAAATATGGGAATTTCAGATTAAACTCTGAGCAGAATTATACTTATGATTAAACTCTGAACAGAATTATACTTCTGTATTAATGATAGGAATATTTCAGATTAAACTCTGAACAGAATTATACTTCTGTAATAAATATGGGAATTTCAGATTAAACTCTGAACAGAATTATACTTCTGTAATAAATATGGGAATTTCAGATTAAACTCTGCGCAGAATTATACTTACGTATTAAATATGGAAATTTCAGATTAAACTCTGAACAGAATTATACTTCTGTATTAATGATAGGAATATTTCAGATTAAACTCTGACCAGAATGATACTTCTGTATGGAGGATAGGAATACGATTCTTATTCAGATTAGACTCTGACTCAGATGAACTCTGATAAAAGAATGATTTTCTGCTGCGGCTCGTCGGCTTTATATAGCCGCCGCATCCAGTTATGAGCTCTCACCTCTCGGTGTTGCCCTAGCGACGTTTATTGCAATTGCTCGTATTCTGACTGCGGCGAAGGCGAAAACAGCTGACTGTGTAGATGTCATTTAATGACATGAAAAAAGGTGTCAATATACGGAGGTACAATGATTTGGTAAGTTTGTGATTTATTGATTAATTATTGATTAATCATTAGTTATTGTTTTAGTTAAAACTTCTGCAAAGGTTCCATTAGGAGTGAGATTTGGAGCATTTTATGCTTGGGTGTACTAATTGAGGACATCCAGTCAAAATGCTACATACAGGACGCAGCAGATGTCAGATAAGTATTCTGTTGATTACTATTATTTTTTTAAGTTTGATACTTTATGGTGCCTTTTTGTTTATTTCAGGAAAAATGGTAGAACCAGGCTGGACTTTAGGTGGACTAAACACTTACAAATTGTATCGATATACATGTTTTTTTCATAATGCGTTGAACGTTCTGAACTACGGTAAACTTTACTTTCATGGGCCTCCTCGACAGTGATCATTGCCGGAGATTTCCAACAGTATTTACTAGATTTTTTTTTTTTTTAATTATTTCATCTTCTTATGGACGTCTGGGGAGCCTGCAGATTAAAGATAAATATTGTTGCAAATTCTTGGTAGCTTTCAGCTTCCCTCGTCCCCTCAGTGGTTACAATGTAAGTGATGTTACGGTACCGACGTCTCCAAAGGTGGTGCCAACTGGTATCTTTATTCGGACCGTTACCTGGCCGAGCGGTTACCGGGATAACGGAGGCCGTCTCAATGTGGGCTGGATACTCAAGTAGAACAAAAGAAAAAAAAGAAATATTGTAGGTTAGGAGAATTGTATGGCCATGTGGCGTGGCAGCCTGCTTCCTTGCCCCGTTACGAATTAATCAGTTCGGGCGCTGGAGGAACCTCCTCTTTCGTGGGTTGTATACTGGCGAGTCCTTGTCTTCCTGGTTCCACTTATAATAAGTGATCGAAATTGGGATTGAACCTCGGGGAAATTTTTCCTTTTTCTTAAATGAAATAACCAAGCTTTTGATGCAGGATTATCTCAAATTTTATTTTTATTGATTTAATTATTTTCTTGTTGTCTTTTTTTTTTTCTTTATCCAAGATTTGTACAAAATAAATTTAAAATTTTCAGTCGACTTACTCTAACCAAAAACAGAACAAAACTTAATATGGCGGCTTTTCTGGCTTTTTCTGATCTCCCTCGTTGTCGCTTACAATTTAGCCCGCCTGGCGCTACTTTTGACCTGATTATGTTATAGCTACATAGTGTCATCTGTTTTTAATTCCGCATTTCTTTTCTTAAACTAATCCCTGCTTCTAGTTACAATTTGGGAGCTAAGTTTAGTCTAATGCTAATGTATTTGTTTCAATCATTCATTCTACATGTTTTTTTTTTATTATTATTTTGTTTTTACTTCACATGTTACTTAATTAATTTTCCAGGTCTGCCAACTTTTGTGTTTCGAATTTCATTGGGTGTCAAACTGAGTTTTTGCTTATCTGTCAAGTAGGCGAGTTTTAAAATTCGGTAAACGTCAAACTACTTTGTTAATTTTGGACACTTGGTTATATTGGTCAAGCTAGTGTAGTTTGGAATTTGAGAAATGTCAAACTGATTTACTTTGGAAATCTGCTGTAGTTTGAAATTGCAACAAATGTCAATGAACTTATTATTTTGAAGTTTCTTATATTTGTAAAGCTAGTGCAGTTTAGAGTTTAAGAAAAGTCAAACGGATTGATTAGTACTGACTTTTCTTGGGTTTGGAAATCTTCTGTAGTTTCAAATTGCAACAAATGTCAATGAACTTATTATTTTGAATTTTCTTATATTTGTCAAGCTAGTGTAGTTTAGAGTTTGAGAAATGTCAAACTGATTGATTAGTACTGACTTTTCTTAGGTTTGGAAACCTGCTATAGTTTGAAATTGCAACAAATGTCAATGCACTTATTATTTTGAATTTTCTTAGTTTCTAGTGTTGTTTATATTACCTACCTGGGATAGGCCAGATGGATTCGTTCGCAAAAAATTGTGATTTCACGACTAGGCACACTGTTAACAAATGCCCGTGCTTCGCGCTGCTACTTGTGGGTTGCCCTTTTTGAGCTCCGTTTGCGCGGTTTATCTGTGACGACAAGGTGTCGGGAGAACCTGTGAGGGAGGGTTCTTGATTTCACCGTGGTTTACTGTTTATCTCTGACAGATCAGCGGATAGAACCGGCAAGAGTTTCTTCAGGAAATATCACCTGTAATGTTTTTTCTGTTTGTGCATCCAGGACTAGTGAAAAATAATGGGCTTTTGCTAATTTAAATGTGGTGTTATCGAGATACTGAATATCTCTCTATAAGTCTGGAAGTTTTTGTGCTGTTTTCAGAAATAGAGCGTTATTTCTTATCCTAGGCCATGGCGCACTTTTCCCCAAATAGTAAACAATGTTGATGAGCTTAAAAGGATTGGTTCAAATTTAAAATTGGAGAATTTGATTTTGAAAGAGAGCCCAGTAATTTCTGTGGAAGGAGAGAACAGACTTAATTCTCAGCCGCTTATAACTACGCAGGAGAGTTCCATGAACTGGGCGGCAAGTAGTTTTGGAACACTACACCCCTTTCACAAGCTTGTAGCTCCATCCAAGCTGGCTTACCTTTGGTCAGAATTGGTAGGCTTCACGCTAATACCCACTACGGTTCGTGGAAATAATGAATAGGGATACCGAAATTAAAACCTTCTTATGAAGGCTAACTCAGAAGGAGTTAGTAGGAAATCATGTGCTCATTTAAGGCAGAGGCAGGTTAAACAAGGATCGTGTCCTTATAGATTTGTACTCAGCCACCACAGATTGTAGAAAGAGTGAAGAAGATATAGAAAAATTAAAACCTTCTAACGAAGGCTAACTCAGAAGGAGTTAGTAGGAAATCATCTGCTCATTTAAGGCAGAGGCAGGTTAAACAAGGATCGTGTCCTTACAGATTTGTACTCAGTCACCAATGATTGTAGAAAGAGTGATGTAGAGATAGGAAAATTAAAACCTTCTAATGAAGGCTAACTCAGAAAAAGTTAGTAGGAAATCATCTGCTGATTTAAGACAGAGGCAGGTTAAACAAGGATCGCGTCCTTATAGATTTGTACTCAGCCACCACAGATTGCAGAAAGATTGAATAAGAGATAGGAAAATTAAAACCTTCTAACGAAGGCTAACTCAGAAGGAGTAAGTAGGAAATCATCTGCTCATTTAAGGCTTTAGTCCTGGACCATACTGCGTTTTGCGAATGGCAACTAGGTCGCGAAGGTTTTACTGGTGTGTTGATATTCTTCTTTTATCGTATCCTTTTTTGTTTTCTTGCTGGACCTTGATTGTTTGCTCCTTGGCTTCTTTTCGCATTTTGCTTCTATAGTCGCTGAATTCATTTGCCAGTTCCTCTTCCAGTATTTGAAGAACCTCTATATCTTCCTCATGGAGACACCTGTTAATAGTTCAAAAGGCGTCCGGCCTGAACTTCGCGATATTGTCGAGTTGAAAACACGCTGAAGAGCAGAAACGTTTGTGTATGAGTTTGCTGGATCGTCGATAGACATCTTCTTCAGGATATCTATTATCGTTCTATTCATGCGCTCTACTTGACCATTGGCACGCCTGTTGTGATCAAGCTACGCGCTATACCCCTCTGTTCGTAGTACTGTTTGAAAGCTTCGGCCGTGAAGGCCGTACCTATATCCATAATTGTGCGTCGAGGGTTGCCGAAAATTTCGTTCTGCACTTCTAGCTTTCTAACTACTTCTCACAAGGTGTAGCCAGGTAAATTTAGTAAAGGCATCTACCACTACGAAAAGGTAGTTATATGACTTGGCAGTTGATGTAAGCTTTCCTAGGTGATCTGGTTGGTATGTGTCTAGCGGAGTCTCTGACTTTTCGATTGGTCGTAGCAGTCCTTCTTGCCGTAATGTTCCATCTTCAATTGGGAAGACTGCATGGTACACTGCTGAGGGCATCCACATGACGCATAGTCCTTCCGGGTCGGTGACGCACAGTGCTTTCATACCCCTCTAACACGAGCGCCCATCTTGCCACCCGAGAACTAAGCTCTGATCTTTTCATGGTGTACTGAAATGCTTGGCAGTCGGTGAAGATTTTAAATTTTAAGCCCAGAAAATACGGCCTTAGTCTTTGCAAAGTCTTTATAATGGCTAGGACCTCAAGATCGTAAATACAGTAATTCCGTTCAGCACCTTTGGTTTTAAAGCTTAGGATGGATGGAAATTTTTGTCTTCATTATTTTTGAGTAACACAGCACTATAACCCTCCTTGCTAGCATCATTATGGAGTTCAGTTTCGAAATCGGGGTTGAATAGCTTCAGAACTGGATCTTTGCATAGTAATTCCTTTAACGTCGTGAATGTCTCAAACTGGCATTTGCCAAAAACAAACCTTTGGCACTTCTTCGTCAAATCGGTTAGAGGTTTTGATATGATAGCGTATCCTGCGGTAAACTTTCGGATAAAACCAGTTAAGCCTAAAAGGACATAACTCCTTTTACATATTTAGGGACTGGAAACTCCTTGACTGCTTTGGCTTTGTGGGGCGATGGCTTTATACTTCCGTTTTCTATTAAATGACCCAGAAATTCAACATTTGTGTCGAGGAACTTACATTTTTCCCTATTAATTATCATTGCATTTCTTCTCGCAACATCGAGAGTAATTCTAAGTCTTTCTAGATTTTCAGCTGCGCTGCAAGCTGGGATGTAAGATCGTCCATGTATGCCCAGTCGATTCCACGTTGAATCAGGTCCTGGCATTCTGAGTTCACAAATCGCTGAAAATGGATGGTGTGTTACACAACCCAATGGGTGCTTTCAGGAATTCAAACTGTCCATCTGGTACAACAAATGAAGTGTATTTCCTGCTTCCCCACTCTATATCAATAGGGGAACACCCATTTTTTAAATCAAGTGTCGATAACACCTTTGCATCATACAAGTTTTCTATTATATCTTCAATAACTGGCAGCGGATATCTGTCACGAATGGTTTTACTATTTAATTTGCTATAGTCCACGCATAGCCGAAACCTGTTTTCGGTCTTTTGGCCAATAGGACGGGGCTAGCATAGTCCGGTTTACTTGGTTGGATTATCCCCTCTTGTATCCATTCGCTTATCTGCGCATTTACAAACTCCTTTTCTTTGGACGTTAATCTTTGTGGCTTCTGACATATGTGGATTTCGTCCTGTACTACAATTTTCTTCTGCACAGATGACCTTTCAGTTCTCGTGGGTTTGTAATTTTGGTTCATTTCTGTTATCTTTGCCCGAAATTTATCATCTTTAATATCTTGAACGCATTTCAAACTTTCGTCTTCACAAGTCTTTACTAAATTGATTCTCAGAAAACTATTTTGTTCATTTTCCAACGATGTTTTGAAGATTCTAACGTTACCATTTTCAACTATTAGGGTCGCATACTTCAGAAGACCTTTTCCAATTCAAATATCTTCAGGAATCCAATCGTCTGGAACGACATGGCACGTTATATAAAAAATGTCGGAATCAATATCCATTTTTACTGAAGTGGAACTTAAGCTTCTTTTCAGACTTTCTCCAAATCCTGTGATTATTACGCCAGGTGCTTCGATTTGGCAATTTTTTTGTTTGGGTTTGCACTGACTCTCTAATTAAGGTGATGCGCTACCCGTGTAAACAAAAGCAAGCCTTTATTACTGGGTCTGGTGATAAAATCCGTTTGACTTTGGATACGCTTATACTTTCCATTTTTCTCCCTGAGCAGCTCGATGTTATATGACCTAATTCACCACATTTAAAATAACGCGCCCCTTTGCCCTGTTGGGTTAATCTTTACTAACGTGTGAGAATGCTCCACAGTTTAAGCACCTCATTGCTGTCCGCTTTTTCCCCTTTTCACTGGAGAAAGCCTTAACGCCGTTTACCGGAAACTCTTTTCTTTTTCTTGTTTTGCTCGCTCTTAACTTTTTGATATGCTTCAAGCTTTCCTTTTAGTTCATTTAGATCTTTGGCTTCGTATAAAATGGCCTTGTTTGCTGGGTCATCTGCAATACCATCGACGATGTAGTAAATTAAATCGTGCATATCAACATGTCCTCTGTTAGCTATTTTTTGCATTCTACACAAACACTCTAAGAACAATTCATTTCCACTTTTCTTAGTATTTTCTAGCATGCTATGAACGTTTTCCGAAGTTGTTGTACCAAATTCTTTTTGCAAAAATTCCTTTATTTTTAACCAACTACTGAGATCTAATTCTGACTCTACAGCCAACTTTGAAACTCCACTTAGCAGCCGTCTTCCGTGAAGGTAATTTTGAACTTCATTACAGGAATAAACTGCTGCGATGTTATCATAATCTGCCAATCATTCGTTTAATGATTGACCAGAGATATTATTAACGACTGGCTTGTTTTCTTCATTAATCTCCGTTATTGTATATTTTTGGTTTTTCGGATCAGCTTTTTTTGACTCCGCTCAATTGAAATATTTTCATAGTCCTTTCCAGTATACTCTTCACTTACCTGATCAGTGTCACTCACTGTACCAGCACTGTCTTCTCCTGTTTCCCACGCGATTCCGCGGCCAAGGCTTGGCTTGGCTTTGCTATCAAGCCTGATTTTATGTTATAGCGATAATAAAGGCCCTTTTGCTTCAATAGCTCTTGCAATTGCTTTGCAGTTAAATTATCTAAATCAATAGCTTCCGTGAACAGATAATAAAAATTTTAGCTAGTTTTTCTGTTCATTTAATTAAATGCAAATTACTCTGTGCTCGTGTTATTTCATATGATTGCTTTTGGCCTATTCGCTCAAAGTGCCGTAATCCGGTAAGAATGCAAAATTTTATGGATAACTGTCTTCGAATGCTTTATATATTTTTTTTCGATTTCACATTTGTTGAATTCCAGAGCGCCTCCAGTTACCAGCCAAATGAAAATAAAAGTAAAATTCTTACCTTACGGGAGACTTGTATGCAATACTCCTTTTACCTTGTGAGTCTCATCGATTTTATGTTTACGTTTGTTCTTTTTCTAAGTTCACTCTACTAGTCTACTATACGACGAAATATTTCAAAAATTATCTTTTTTTGTCAACTGTAGACTCACTTAAAATAAGAATTCATATTACTAAGGGCGACACCATTTTTTTTTCACTATCAATGCTTTTTTTCACAATTTTGTCACAACTGTTCTTTTTCGACCGACGATAGCCTTTGTAACACTTCTGACACCAATTTATGAGGGTTCTATATTCCAATGAAATACGCGACTATACAAAATCCATTTTAATTACTAATTTCAGGTAAAATTGACAAATATACAAATAGACAAACGTGTATTTAGAAAAACGAAAAGTAACATATTATATCGCAACGCGCGGATGGCTTTATTTTATTGCTTACCGCTTACCGAATTTCAACGTCATCTCTCGATTAGATCACCGAAAAAACTGTGCTTAATTCTAAATGGACTGGAATTCTAGCTATCGAGCAAATTGTGTAGCGGTTGTTTTGTGAACGCTGAAGTGCTGTCGTTCGTACATATATATATTTTTTTGTTTTCGTTTGCTTCGCATTACATATACAAATCAATACGGAAGGGAATGATCCGATTAATGGAAATGATCCCACAAATAATTATTAAATCTATCACCAAAATATTCCGTATATACAGAATTTAATCCCCAAATTCCTTTGTTAAATTAAAAAAAAAATACCTAGATATTTCCTGGTTAATTACATATTTACATCTTACTAATTATTTACATATTTTCATGTATATACATACTTATGTATATAAAAGAAAGAAAACAATACTTACGTTTCTTACAACTCTAGGCTAATTAAATTAATTAAATCCAACACGGACAAATTTAGCTCCCTCTCTTCCTAGAAGCGACCTCCGCGGCAAGAAGGTAAGAGGACTTCGACAAAAATCAAATTTCAATCCCCTGCGGGAGACTTCGTGAGCCTATCGGTCAGGAGAAAGATATCGATTGGAAAAGCAATCAATGAACAGTCTAGAAACAGATAACAAAGTACTATTCCTTTTTATTACATACATAGATATGTGTATAGTATCTAACTTTTATTTTTAATTTCACTGGAATACGCACTTCATTTATAAGATCGCAGATGTCACTATCTAATAATAATTCCTTTTTTTTATGTTGTAATAAAACATTTCTTCCTCATATTCAAATTTCCCACGAGAATTAAAAGAGATATCTACAATAATCACATAACAATCATTTCCATGAAACTGAAGTTTCCAGCAATAAAAATAAAAAAAAAATAAAAGAAAAATTCTCCTCTCTTTAACTTCTTCTACCGCCATAATTAGGAAATTTTTATTTTTTTTTATTATTAAAAACATCCCCGCTCCATTGTATAATAATAAAATTAAAATCAAATTACTATTAACATATCCAACAAACTGTTTTTCCTACATCTTACAGTTCACAAATTTTTTTTTTTTATTCCAATAAAACATACGGTTTACTCATTACAAGCCGATTCGTAACTTATTACTGTTTAGAAATTTAACGAATAGTCTTCTACTCAGCTGTGTTTTTTTTTTTAAATACAATTTTGTCACATCTTCTATAGTAACCCCCAAAATCAACCAAATCGAAGCTCTAAACAGGCACTCTTAATATTATAAAATCTTATATCACATCTCCACCGAACTTTCCGTCTGTTACTTCACAAAGCAATAATGACTGAGGACACCAATTCATTCGATGAGCTTTGCTTATCTCAAATAGCAAGAACCAAGGAAATCAGGCGAATACTAAGCCGATAAAGCGAAGCGCACCCTAACCTTTGTAAACAATGAATTACAACAACTCGAAAAAATATGGGGTGCATTCGAGGTAACACAAGAAGAAATAATTAAACATAAAGACTTCACGACCGATCGCGATTATTTCAAAGAATCGTGTTCAGACAAAACGTAGGACTTGTACAGGCTGACGAAGGCAACACTTTCCGAAAGATTGATATTAATCTCAGAAAGTGCTACGAACCAGCAAAACCCCCTTCATATCCCATCACCCAGAGCATCATGGAGAATTCCAACCAAATCACAAGACACAGAAACCAATAAATTAAAAGACGAGACAAAAAACGAAAATATATACAGAGGTATAAATACAAAAATTAACTAAATTACATGAGTTATACAAACATTAAACCCTGATATCTTACCTACAATCAGTAAAACATACTTAGAACAGAAACTAACTATCCTAAATAAACATTGGGCAGAATTTAAAGAACTCAACAATACAATTGAAATACAATCTACGTCAATAGACCTAGAAAACAAATACTTTACTGAAGGTGTTTTCGGTTAAACAGAAGCAGGATATGAAGAAGCTATAATTGCTATCCAAGAACAGCTAGATACTCGCTTCCCTAATTACCAACATGACACACGGAATAACTCATCACACTTTCACAATGAAAGCACAGCAATTAAAAGTTCACATATTTCCCAATCAGAAATTAAATCGTTAATACCAAATTTTAACGACGATCCAAAAGACCTCCACAAATTCGTGACAGCTTTATCCCAATACTGACATAACAACCCTGTTTTCAATAATTAAAACTAAGCTATTTGGAGATGCCTACAATGTACTTAAGTACAATGATACAAGCAGGTGGTCAGATTTGAAGAAAATACTACTCGATACATTCGAGAGAAATTAGAAAAGTCAGTACTCTAATCAAAACTCCAAAACACAAGACAAAGAACAAGAGAGCCTGTAAAGGAATTCTTAAAACGAATAAATGTAGCATAGGCTCATTTAAATGAAGCTACCCGTTCATATACGACGAATAAAATATTAATAAATTCTCTAATAAACGATAACGAAAAACAATCTATTAGAGCGAATGAAGACGGATTAATAAGCGAACAACTGCAAACCTTAGCCAAACTGCACGAAAATAGAGCATTAAAGCTCATAACGTCATATATTGGTGAGGGAGCATTACGCCTAGAATCAAAGGCAACAAAATTAGCAACAAACTCTTCTCGCAATGCTCAATCAGTACAAGTGCAGAGCCCCTTTATTTACAAATGCAGGACGCTGGCCCACTTAGCTCCAAATTGTATATAAAACATTCATACAAGGTCAATCCCAATTAGCAATTTTTCGAATAATCTGAACCAAAGCAATCCAACTAAGCTAAGGGATACCTTTAACAACCCCACAACTACATGCAGGTATTGTCATAAATTAGGATATACCCTAGAAGTATTCAGGGCAAGGATAGCAAACCATGGGAATTTCTACAGACAACATACAAATCCTGTTGCCAAAAACTTCAGGAATCGAGCAGAAACTCATAATAAAAATACAGCACTTAAAATAAACCAACTTCAACCAGGTTCCAAATTTTAATTATAGAAAAAATTCCCCCTCCTCGACAATACAACCTCAAAATGAAACATAGTCAAATAAACCAAACATACAAAATCCGAGAATATTTTTAACACACTCGGAAAACAAATCAAGGCGAGAGGAATTTGTCGGAAGACACTCGCAAATTCTAATAAAGGTCGACATACATACCAACCCAAATTAGATAATGCACGTTTATTAGATAACTATATAACACTCAGAATACCAATTACTATCAGCTCCAATTCCATTACTTTTTCCATATCTACCAATGTATGCTCAAATAAAAAACAAAGTTCCTTATAGACACAGGAGCGGAAATCAGCCTAATAAAATTCAATACACTGAAAGTAGGTTGCACTTACTATAAAGATGCAATCTACAAAATAAATGCTTCATTTAGGGAATCTATAACTACAAAAGGATTAATTTTGGAAAAAATGTCAAATATATCAAACGAAGAATTTATAGTACAACATCCCTTCCAAGTAGTAGGGGAAAACTCAGCCTTGGCATATGACGGCCTAATTGGCCAAGAGTTCTTGTCCAGATAATACGCTTTATATCAATTATAAAAACAATTACATTTCCTTAGAGGTGAAGCAATATCATTCATCCTATCATATAGAGCAATATCACTCAACTTATTCAAATACATATCTTAGATATGATAACCAAGACAAAAAGTCTGAAACAAAAATGTAAGTGTTAATAAAAGCAAGTTACCCAACAATTTACCGGATTTAAGCACCAAAAGTGAAAAGTACCCCAAAACAAATATGTTACAAAAAACGAAATGTATTTTCCAATCCAATTAAAACCGAAATGAATCAAGCAAACTACATAATAAAATTATTACAATTCCCGCTGAATCCATAATTCAAATTACAACCTCGTAAACTACGGAATCAGTGTATTTAAAAAAAAGGTAAAGCCAGGGTTGTTCATAGGTAATACCATAAGTCAACCCAGTAGTTGTTCTATGAGAGTTCTGGCCCACAGTTTTAGCTTCCAGGCTTCTGCGACAAATGGCGCCACCCGTCGATAGGTGGGTTGAGTCCATACTAAATGTAGTTTTGTGTCTTGGATGTGCTGGTTTATGTTTTGGATGCACGTGCGCCCCAGCGGGATTAACCGGTACTACAAGCATGCACCGGGATGTGTCATTTGGTGTGTGTGTGTGTGTGTGTGTATGTGTTTGTGTGTATGTGGGTGGGGTGTGGGTGTGTATGTGTGTGTGTGTGATTAGGTGTTGACTGCGCCCTAGCGGCATTAGCCGATACTACCTGTATGCTCCGGTACTACGGTTTTCTTGGATGTGTGGTACGGTTATCTTGGATGTGTGAAAGTCTTTTTGCTTCACTTTTGTCCCACAGGTAGCAGCATGCTACGTTTAGTTGGAAGTGGGAAGTTTTTGTTTCACTCTTGCCCACACGGGGCAGCATGCTACGGCTTTCTTGCATTTATGGTGCGCCTAAATGTATGCTTTTGTTGTTTTCAAGTTTTGCGCCTGGTTTTAGAATTAGTATTAGTAATAATTAAAGTTAATGTAGGAAATTTTTGTTCATGGCAATGGATTCTAGATGGTGGGTAGGTGGGGGAGATAATAAGGATAGGGAGGGGTAGGGGTAGGTAATGAAATTTTCATCAGAAATCCTCTACGGGCAATGGTTTTCCCGAGATAATAGCGTATTAATAATTCAAGTTATTTTTGTTAACGGCAATGGATTCTAGGCGGTGTCAGGTGGGGAGGGGAACGAAATTATCATCAGAAATCCTCTACGGGCTTTGGTTTTCAAGATATTAGCGACATTTCCTCAAACGATTACCTAATTGGCAATCATATAATTACCAATTGGTAATTAGCAGCTTGTTTGGAAATTAGCTAATTGGCAATTAGTAATATGTTGTGATTCGTAATTATCATTATCAGGGAAGTTGTAGATATCAGCATCATTCGAATTTCACATCATGACATCACCATGAACAGATTCTAGATGATACGAGTGAGAGTTCTGGGTGTCAAACATAATATGTTGCGCCTAGGCTGTTTTTTTTCTTCTATTAGCGGGGAAGTTGTAGATATCACGTATGATGTCATCATGGTTTTGCTGTTTTCAAATGCTGCACCTAAATAAGTGTTCTTAGCGGAGAAGTTGTAGATATCAGCAACATTCGAAATTCACAACATGACATCACCTTGACTTAATGTTTTCGCAGCAAATTAATATTATTGGATTTAGGGGGTGCTTCTATTGAAAAGTCACAGTTGTTCTTTCGAGTGCAAACACCATTTCTTGAGTAAGGTTCCCTAGCGCCATTATCCGGTACTTCACATGTTGTTCACTTCGAGGGATAGTAAGGTTCCCTAGCGGCATTAGCAGGTACTACTACCATGCCTTGGTTTTGCTGTATTCTTGCTTGACGATTTATTAGTGGGGAAGTTGTAGATATCAGAATGACGTCATCCTGGTTTTGCTGTCTTCAAGTGTTGCGCCTAAATAAGTTTCCTTAGCGGGGAAGTTGTAGATATCATTCGAATTTCACAACATGATATCACTTTGGCTTGATGTTTCCTTAGCAAATTATTATTATTATTGGGTCTTAGGGGTATGCGCATTGAAAAGTCACAATTGCTCTTTTGAGTGCAAACACCATTTCTTGAGCATGGTCCCCTGGTGGCATTAACCGGTACTGCATATATTGTTTATCTCGCGCTTGGGGATGCAAGATCACTTTTAGCAGTCTCCAGCATAGGGAATTAACATAGGATTTCGATTTTGTTTCAGGAGTTCGCTTATTTTTCATCTCTAGTTTTTGGGATATGAGATCACTTTGGGGATACGAGATCACTTTCAGCACTCTCCAGCATAGGGAAGTAGCATAGGTTTTCGATTTTTTGTTCCTAGATTTCAGTTATTTTTCATCTCGGAGACCGTAGCTCTAAATATTTGTGAAGGGGTGGGAAGCTTTATTGGTGGAGGTTGCTGGTTTGGTTTTATCTGGTCTCGGAGGCTACAATTTGATATTGAGGTGCCCCCTTCTGTGTCTGGGTACTGGAGGTTGGCTGAGAGCTTTAGTGGAAATATCTGATACTAGGATTTTCTGGAGTGTGTTGGATTGGGCTACGTTACCTGTACCAAGCCTTGGGTAGAATGTGTGGGGCTTATGTGTATTAAGTAATGAAGTGAATACCTTAAGCGAATTTATATCGGGGCTGTATACTTGTCAGCTTGAGTTTGGTTTCAGTTGTTTACTTTAGTATGAGTGGCCATGGTATGTTGGGCTGGGCTACTTGGTGGCTGAGGAAACGTTACCTAAGGCGTGGATGGATGTGGGCAGCTGCGTATTTATATGCAATGCAGATATTAATCTGTAGTTGTCTTTTATAAACAACATTATACCATGTGATCATATATCTAAAAATAGATCAGGCGAAGCTAGTTGTGGTGAATGTAGGTAGATATTTTGACTTAGATAAGTAATGGAAATTAGTAAATGCCTGAATTTACTCTTCAGGTGCAATGCTTCTAATTTGATTCCTTGCATAAACAAATTCGCACAGTCCAGTAAAGTAAACAAATTGGAATAATGTAAACAAATTCGCACAGCAAGAGAGTAAAGAAACAAACTGAGCGATTTATGTAAGATTCCCAACTTCTTTAGCTGAAAACAACAACAACTGATATGAATTTGTAGGATATGATGTCTTAGAGTAGTGGAAGTTATAATTGAAGTCACTCCAGCACGAGCTTATCACGTTTTGTATACCTCCAATATAAAATTCCAAGTTATCCACTTTGCTACGGATATATGGAGCTTATTGTTCAACGACGTCATTCTTTAGCTTTATATACCACTGGCTTTAGTTACAAATATGCGTTAAGGATTGAGTCAGTCTGGCGGATGTGCACTTCAAAACAGCTTTTGTTTCTAAAACCGTTTTATTTCAAGAACGGTCACAGATTATATCCGTTTACAAATTTGTTACGCAATAACTGTTACTCAAACACAAAGCCAACCAATTAGATTAAACTCCCGTCAGAGAATTAGGAGAATATACAACTTCATTACTGTAATTATGTCTTTTTTTTTTTTAAAAACTTTGTATATATTATATTTTAATATACACCAATTGAAACGTGTATAGCGCGACTAGAGTTTTCCACCGAGGTCAGCATTCCTATCCTGAGAAAATTATTTATCGTTGGGCATGCTTAATCATGCCCACAAGAATTTCTCGCCGGACGGAGGTGAAATCCGATATTTTCATAAATATCGAGCACCATTCCGTCGCTTTATTGCCATGCTACTTTGTTGCGCACTGGCAAAACCCTCGAGAATACTTCCCAAGCCATGAAACAGAAATCTATATGTGTGCGTTCGGAATCCGTTTTCTAAAGTGTTCTATATTGATACTTATGGAAAAGTGCTAAACATTGGTTTTATGTATGCCACAGAGCCTAAACTACTATCCATACAGGAAAATAGTCTTCTAGTAATTTACAGCTTGGTTCCTTACCTTCTCAAAGGCTAATCTTACTATATACCTTACTTAACAAAATAATTAAATAGTTTTGATTACAAACTAACTTTACCATTTTACGCTCAATACCTCTCAGCTCAGTGAGAATTGCATGTGTGTATGTGCAGCCGGAGTCCGAATCTGTAGGCAGCTACATTCGATATCATCAGCCCACGGCATGCCATGACGGCACAGCGACATTACGATGATTACTCAGCTGAGAGTTTTTGTTTGAGAAATCGTAGTCATTTGGTTAAGATTAATTTTTTGAAATAATTTTGTTAGGAAAGGTATGACAATTTGTTTACGGTTCGGAAGATAAGAAAGCAAGCTTAAGATTATCAGAACACCATTTTCTGTATGAATAGTAGTTTAGGGCGGAGGAGCTATTCAAATCAAACTTTTGTCAGTTTTACATAAGAACACTGCAAATATTTTAGAATGTAAGGACTCCGGTAGGCCTCGCATGTGGTAGGGAGGGAGTCTGTTTCATGGCTTGTGAAGTATTCTCGAGGGTTTTGGCACTGGAATTTACATTTTTTGCTGACAAATCTAACTGAGGGTAAGATTTGTCATGGAAATCGACTTTATTTGTCGCTTGTTTGTTTGGGCCATGCAAAGAAATTTCAACTTTCTTTGTGTGTAAGTAGATAAGATGACCACATTGTTAAAAATGTGATCAGCTTATTGAGCCCTTTTATGATATGATTTTAATTTTCTTTAACCAACATGTTGTATGTTATGAATTTTCTATTATAATGATACCCAGGGTTTTGGTTGTATATACAACAAACCTTCCCCCTGTGGTGAAAAAGAGACCTAATCTTTATAGAAGAATAGGGAAAAGATAGGCAAATTTTTGGCTTGGTACGGTCCTAAACCCTTGCGAAGACTTGGTCGTTTCAATTACTTACTACATTGTATTTTACATGAAAATTTTTTTTTTCGTCATATTATTATACAACAAAAATTTTCTCTGTGTTTGATTTATTTTCGTTGTTACTTAGTTGTTCATTTTTTACAATAATTTTATAATATTCGTATATACTGTCTGAACCTAGTGTTAGTCTATGTTTCGTTTTTGTTGTATACTAGATTAGTGTTGTTAGCTTAATATTATTTGGTTAATATGTTTTATTTTTACATTTATTTTTTGTGACAATCTTATTTTCTATATGATATATACATATATATATTTTATTTTGCAAAAATTTCTTTGCTATACCTACGTATGTGCTTCTGACACCATATCTGTAATATGCTAGGAGCTATACACTGTCCCTTGAAAAAAAAATCTTTTGCTTAATTAGGGTTACAGTATATAGTATACCCTATTCTACGGCTGGTTTTAATTTATCTTACCTTTACTTTCTAATATTTATCATATAGTAATATATATATATAAAATTTTTTTTTTTTAAGATTTACATATTATAATTATTTGTTCTGTCCATATTTATTTCATTAGTTTGTTTTGTTTTTCATTTTTCATGTTTGTTTTATTCGCTCTCCTATTGAGATTTACATTGTGTTTTTCCTATTACTAGTGCCTTTGTTTTTATCTATTTTATGTGTCGGCGAGTGGTTGTTAGATAGCGACCTTTTAGAAAGAGTGACTTTACGAAGTGGAGATCTCACACCACTTGCACCGACCTTGTAGTTGGTATGGTGCGAGTTCTTTTAAGAGGGGTAGTTTCTACTGTTTGGATTTGTTCCTCCGCCTCTTGCGATTTTTCAGTCTTGCGTGAGCGAAAATTTTTTACAATCGGTATTAGCCATTTAGCGGCCAGGTACAACACTATGCTTGTGATGACAAAACCAGTTAGGGAAACTGAAGTTGTTGCAAGTACATGTGTAGGGTGGTGACTTAAGTGATACGCTATGTTTGTTAATATTTGTCCAGCTATTTTAATGACTGGGTACCTCTTAAGATAAGGTTATTCGTATCACCTCCTGAATATAGTTATGTTCTAACATGTTCTATTTTTGACTCACGGTTAGTTATATTCAGATATTAGTTCACTATTCTTTCTAGTGAGGTTGTGTTTGGGAAATAATTAGGTTGTCTGAGACTAAATCTTTGGATATTCTCTACCTCATAGTTTAGGATTTGCGACCCCAATTGTAAATGGTTGATAGTGATTATTCCTTTGCCTTCTATTTTCGAAGTTAGGAATTGTTGGGTGCACTTAAGGTGTACAATGGTTGGTTCTATCAACGAGAATATCCAAGAATTTGGTTTATTTAGTTTAATAAGTACGTCTCTGGGATGTATTTGTGCTCTGAATTGATTGATGGATTGATGGATTAAAGAGCAGCTTCACTACGCATTCTTTAGATATCGTAGCGTTTGTTATGGGAATGCCCAGCTTAGCGATGAAAGTGTCCTCCTTGGAGTTTTGGGTGATCTTTTTAAAGGTTTTTACATCTCGCGATTTTAACAATAGAATATTTTGTATCAGTACTTGGTGAGCTACGTGCGAGTACTCTATTTCAGGTACCAATGATTGTTTGTGGTTTATGTGCATAGGAAAGCTGTGTGCTCTGTACAGTTTCATTTGAGGTAAATCAAAAATAGGGAGTTGTATTCTAATAACTAATTTATCCTGAAATAGTCGCGCTTTTGTCTCGGCTGTCTGATAAAATAGAGACAAACAGTTTTGTGCATCTGGACAAGTAGCATGCGACTTGTGGTATATCTCTAGTAATCTTTTTGCAGATACCACTAGCGGATGCAGTTGATGATTTTTGCTGGCAACTATTATATCGAGTAAGACTTGTTGCCTGTACTCAATGGCTACAATTTGCAAAGTGAGGCTAGAAATTATTTCCTGCCCCAGTTGTCTCATCAGCAATTCATCAGTGATATTTTGAATTGTGTTATACTTGTTCTTCTCTTGATATTCTCCAAGAGTGGGTGAACGTGTTTTTGTTGTACCAGGCATAGCTCATCGGTTTTAGAGCGATTTAAACATAGTCAGTAAACTAAGTGTTCCGCCTGTTCCTCCATGGGGGTTTGGTTGTCCAGTTCCATTAGATGATTTCCCTTAAAACATTCCATGTGCTGGGGTATACTCGTAATTTTCCCAGATCTTCATACAGTACTCCCGTGTAACGTTTTTGTTATCTGTTGGCTTATGGTGTAGGGATCCGCTTGTATTTTCCCATTGTCAGATGGAGACAACACATTAACACAAATATGTGCTTCATGTTCTGCAGAAAATGAAGGGTAGGCTTCATGATTCGGGTAGTCTTACTAAATAGTATTTAATATTTCAGGTCTAGCAGTCTCTAATTAAATAATTGGAATTTTGTATAATGGGAGCATAGTTGCTCAAAGGAAGACGAGATAAAACAGAATTAGAAAAACATAAAGTGGAGTACGATGCTCTCAGAGCAAGGTAGGAAGAATAATTCATGTCAAATCTCGTAAATTTATAGTAGGGTTATAAGTGTTATAAGCATTGTGCTTTTCCACAAAATTGTACTGGAAAAAATATTTAATTTACTCGTAACTACAAAAAATAAGGTTTATCTGTTTTCAATTTTTATTTACATTTATTTATAAGTAATAACGTATGTACATGTATTTTTAGTTCATTTATTTTGTGTATTCAATTAAAATTCAGATGGGGTAAAAAGTAGTTAGGTATCTTTCGTTATTTAATTAGTTACGATGGATGATTATGTGTATGGAGATGGGTGTTGTACAGATATTTGCACCATGTGACACTATTCGTAATACGATTTCAAACGATTGCTGTGTACTACAACCTGTCGCTTCTCAATTTTTATAGTGGTATTTTTTTAACTAGGTACCCTCGTGCACACTGTTATTGTACACGAATGCATCCGTTCGTAGGAATTGATCCCATGTTTTCGGATTCTCGTCTACGATTGTACGCAGATATTGTACAAAGATCTATGTGCACGCTCTAGTGCTCCATTAGACTGTGGATGGTATGCTGAAGTCTGTAACTTCTTTACCTTTAGCAGTTTGCAAACTTTCTTGAATAGCTCACTCAAGAAATTAGTTCCCTGATCGGTGCCTATTCTCTTTGGAATGCGGTAACGCGTGACAATATCATCGAAGAAGATTTGCGCCACCGTTGCTGCTTCTCCATTAGGCATGGCATACCAATCGACAAATTTGGTAAGGTTAACTTGAAAAGTTATGATACACTTATTACCTGATATGGTCTCTTCTAGTGGACCTACTATATCGAGGTAAACCTTGTCGAAAAGATGTTCTGCGATGTCCCTTATTACCACTGGGATCATAAATTGTGGAAATGCTTTCATTGTTTGGCTCTTAGGGCATTTTCTGACGTACTTTTAGATCAATAAGCATGTGTCTCCACCAATACTTGCGTCTAATTCTTTTAAAAGTCTTAATGACACCCTGATGGCTGCCGAAAGGAGAGTCGTGGTAATACTTTAGGATTGTTTGAACTTCCTTGGGGCTCATGATTATCTCAGGTGCCTTGACTAGACTTATTTCATGTTCAAGCATATCAGAGGGGTTGTGTCTCCGCCTCTGGGAGTTTAATTTCTTTGTTTTCCGCTGACGTGGGCTCTGTTTCTCCAGTATTTGAGCCAATATTGGCCTCCTGGGCTTTCTGGTTTGAGCTCTCGTTACGGCGAAGCGGATTTCTTAATTTTCTGTTTATTTGGGGAATTGATTTCCTCCACATCAGAGTCCATACTGTGGTGGACTTGGTCTTGTACCGTTAAGGTGTTGCCTGTATAGTCTTCGTTTATTACTTGTGGAATGCGGCTTAATGCATCCGCATTGGTATTATACGTCCCTGGTTTGTTTTCGATGGTATAATCGAATTCTGATAATTTGTGGTGAAATCTCACCAAACTGAAAGTCGGGTCTTTAACATTAAAGACACCTTTTAGAAGCTTGCGGTCAGTATAGACCGTGAATTTCCTGCCTTAAAGGGAGCATCGGAAATTCCTAGTGGCCCAGACTGTAGCCAAAAACACCTTTTCAATAGTGGAGTAATTTTCTCGGCTTTTTTCAGCGTTCGGCTTGCATAGGCCGTAGGCTGGCCTTTGCCCACTTCCGTTGGGAAAGCACAGCGCCTAGTGCTTCGTTGTTGGCGTCCATTGCAAAAATCAAGTGCTTAGAGAAATCTGGACAGATTAAAAGTGGTGGTGAAGTTAGAACATTTTTAATGCTTTGAAATGCTTCTTGGCATTTCTCGGTCCAAGTGAATTTTACATCCTTGCTGAGTAAATTCGTAATTGGACGAACGATTTTTGAGAAGTTCGGAATAAACTTCCTATAATAATTGGCAAGTCCTAAAAACTTGCCTTACTGTTCTAGGAACAGAAAATGCTTGAACGCAGGCCGTTTTACTGGGGATTTGGTAATAAAGCTTCGCTATAGCATTTGTGCCCTAGATAAACAACTTCTTGTCTTAAAAACTGGCACTTCTCTGGCTGCAGTTTGAGGTTATTCTCTCTCAATTAGTTGAAGATTTTTCGAAGTTTATCATTGTTGTCATTTAGGTTTTTTCCATAAATGACGATGTCGTCAAGATAAAGGAAATATTCGAGGCCTTGTAGGGCGGTCAGAGCGAATTTCATGAGGTGTTGGAATGTAGGCGGGGCTCCTTTGTTTCCGAATGGCATACGCTTAAATTCGTAGTGCCCATAATTAGTGCTAAAAGCGGTCTTGTTTCGATCTTTTTTATCGACTAAGATTTGGTGATATTCGTTGGCCAAATCGAGGGTGGCAAAGTACAGGGCATGACCTAGTTGGTCAAGAACATACTCGATTCGCCTTAGCGGGAATGCATCGCCAATTGCATTTTCGTTTAATTTACCGAAATCGACAACGACGCGGTACCTTTCCTCACCATCGGGTCCCGCCTTTTTTGGGGACTACTAACAAGGGTGAATTCCAAGGGCTTTTGCTAGTTTAGTCTATCTCGTTGTCTAGCATTTCTCGCAATTGTTCATTCATTAATTGTCCTTGGGTCTCTGGTAATCGATAGGCCTTTTGTTTTATTAGGGCTTGATTTTGTATTAATGGAATGTTATGGGTGATAGCGTTTGTATATATAAGCTTATTATCTTTAAGGTAAAAGATATCATTGTCCTCATAACAGAGTTCGGATATCGAAGCTTTTTCTTCGAATTTAAAGTTTCATCCAGGTTGATCTCTTGATCTAACCTGATGAGTCGCGGGCTATTTCCGGGATCTTCCTGATCCACAAACAAGTACCTCACATGTTGCAACATAGCTGTGTTTTCCGAAAAGTTCTTATTTTTCTCCTTGCTATGTTTATCTTCCTTTTTACTTACACCTCTATTGTCTGATGGCAGGGGATTCGCTTCCTGCTGGTCTAGTGGTGGAGTCCTATGTTGTACTGGTACTTTTGTTGGTTTAACATACTCGCACACGTTGACACGTTAGTTTATGGGCCGTGAGAAATTGTTATTCTTAACTATATTTGATGGTGGTGCCTACATTGCCTTTAATGAGGTCTTACGGATCTCGCACGCGTCTTTTGTAGGGCTCTGGAGTCTCACTTGATTCCTAATATTAACTTTTTCATGCAGTGGGGTCGACTTTGCCTTTCAACAAGTCTTTTTTATATCACACGCACCTATACTTGGGCTCTTTTGCCTTGTAAATATCTTAAATCTAGGTATATTGGATGGAAGAGTCAGCTGCATTTGGCTTATCGGCTGCTTTATCTCTCTCGCATCTCACATTGTGCGCTGGGGCCTTAACAATTTTTTCAATTTTCTTTATTTTACGGTGGAGTCTGCCTTGCCCCTGCTCGGGTCTTATTGGGCTCGCGCGCGTCACTTTTTTGGGTTCCTAGTTGAGATAAGAACTTGTATTCAAGAATTTTAGAACTCATAGTCTTGTTCGACTTGAGCTCGGATTTCGGAAGCTCACTGTTGTTTATGTTGCTCTTTTGCGATGCATTCGGCTTGAGAACGTTTTGTATATATGCGGCTTCTCCTACTGGGATGACGGCATAGTCATGGATAGGTAGCAATTGTACCAATAAACTGGAGATGACTACTTGAGAATTGTTACTGTTGAGTATGGCTACTTGCACTGCTTCTCTTCCCGTGGGTAGTAAACTGTTGGCCAGGAAGACTCCATTGCCTATTCCTTTTGATAGACAGAGCATTTCTTCCTTCACTCGCAACGGGACTGTGGTGATCATTTGTGACGTACCAGGTATGTATATTCGTTCTTCTAGGGTAACTAGATGCTGCTTCATTTCGCTGGTCTCTTGATCACCCAGACAGCTCTTTTCGTATTCCAGTAGTTCTTGTTGAACCTGGCAGACAGCCTGGAGATACTGCATTTAGATAGCTTAACCTGTTTAGGTTCCATCTTTTCTGCCAGTGATCTCACTTCGACTGGTTTTCTGGAGTACAGCTTGTCCGATTTGTATGACAAGGGCACAGTAAACTCTTCGGAACTTGTTTCCGTGCAAGGGAACTTAAGTGCTTTATTCGGGCCTTCAACATTACAATGATTTGCTAGGATATCATTTCCTAATAGGCCGTCATGGCAAAGACCTGGAAGTTTCTGTAACACCTGAATTTCTCAGGGCATATTGTTTTTAAAACTGAAATTGCCCATGCAATTTCCTAGTGCCTTTAGAGTTCCGAAAGGGGTCTGTAGAGCGCATTCCTCACTTGAATTAATTATTTTGAGGTCTCTCTTCTTAATAATACTGATCACAGCGGCAGTGTTCACTACTAGTTTTGTTTATCCAGCGGAAGTTTCACTGTGGAGACACCGGATTCAGGCGCTTGATGCGACCTTTTAGAACTTTTAGTTGGGTTTGTAGTCGAGCTGGGGAGTTTTGCGTCGACTGCATGTCGTTGCCTTGACTCTGGGCTTCCCATTTTTTTCTTTTGCCTGCAGTTTTCAATTGCGTATCCACGGCGACCACAAAAATTACATTTGAGTCTTATGTTAAAGACTTGGAGACCTTTTGTGTTATGCTGTTCTGTTGGTGGTCTGCTGGGGTGGCTTTGAGGAACAATTTGTTGAGACTGAGTGAAGTCCTGGTGTGTCTGTCTATTTGTTCTGCAATCACGAACGTCGTGTCCATATTTTTTCCAGTTCGAGCAGAAAGGGGTGTTTTTGCCCATTAGGCAATCTGCATATGTGTGACCCTTTCGCTGACAGTAGCTACACGTGATGTTAAGGACCAGTGCATCTGTGTCCGACCTTTTCGTTTCAGAGTATACAGGCACTCAGTGGCGTGGCTGTGATATTGTGTTATTTGGGTGGCGTGAGAAATGGTTTGGGTTCGGTGCTCGAGCTGATGCGAACAAAGGTGTTGATGCCATTTGATAATACGGAGATCTGTGGAATGCTCTCATCCGTAAATATAGGTCTTATGGAGCCACTGGAGGAACTTGTGACAGAGGACTCTGGACGAATGTAGCAGTTTGCTGTAGTTTCTCCATGCCAGGGCTTTTTGTATGAGAGCTTCTATATCGCCTTCTCCCTGCGAGAGTAAATATTGACACAAATGTGGATTAATTACTCCACTTGTTTTCACAGCCGGGACTGCCTCAGCTCCATATTTTTGTGTCGCAGCCTCATTGTAGATCGTCAACAGCTGCTTCAACCTTGTATCAAATCTAGTGAGATATTCCAATGGGTTCTGATCTGTTCACCAATTCCTGATAGGTCTCACGGGGAAGGTATGTTCTGTTCAAAGGTTCCTCTACCTCATTGAATGAAGGAGAGACGTCCGAAGCGAATAGCTGATATGCACATCTTGTGGGGAGAACCTGAAGGAAAGCCACCTTTTCTTCATCGTTAAAGCACTGCATAGTTTGCTTGCAGCAGCCGATGAAAGTCTGTACCTCACGTCCCATTTGTGGGGTACTTTCATCCGAAAATAAGGGGACGAGCTGATCTGTCAGCTTTGCGACTTTGCGTAGTCCGCCATATTTTGTAGCCTGTTGGCTGAACATTTAAATTTAGGTGGACTAATGGGACTACCTTCTGGACTGGTTTCCGTTAAGGATACTTCGAGCCAATCTATTAAAAGGTCCTCTGGTGTAGGGTCTGTCACTTCGTAACACAACCACTTTCTTTTGGGCTTTCACTCAAATTATCACTTTTATTAAGTTCAAAATTATTCTCACTTTTATTCTTATCTAATTCGAGGGAGCGCTGAGAATCAGTTAGCTTATTTAACTCTTCGCGAAGGCGAACTGTATTAACCTTTAAAGCCTGGATTTGTGCAAGCCTATTTTCGCAGATTTGACTCAATTTCCTACTCAGTCAATCACAATAAGGGATAGCTAGCATGCCTGAATCTTGCGCTCTCATACAATTTATCTCAGAACTTATTAAGACTTACTTTTGTAGTGGGACCTGTCCGCTGTCGTCTGATTTATTTGCTGCCGGGGGGAGGGCCTTGAGCCGTATTAACTTCCCCTGGTGTTAGTTGAAAAGGGGGCTATGAAAGCCGCATTTCTCGGGCCAATTTGCTGGCTTATCCTGAACTGGATTAAGTGTTCGTCCTTCGAGGTTTAAAAATAAACCCTCTGGAGTTTTACTTTTTAATTAATTAAGTCTCGACAGTCAGGATAAGAAAATGCTTAATTAGCTTTCCTATCCTGAGAAAATTATTTATCGTTGGGCATATTTAATCATTCCCACAAGAATTTCTCGCCGGACGGATGTAAAATCCGATATTTTAATAAATATCGAGCACCATTCCTTTGCTTTATTGCCATGCTACTTTGTTGCGCACTTGAATTAACATTTTTTGCTGACAGATCTTACTGAGGGTAAGATTTGTCATGGAATTCGACTTTATTTGTCGCTGGTTTGTTTGGGCCATCCAAAGAAATTGCTGATGGAACTTTTTGTGCGTGTAATTAGATAAACTGGTCACGATGTTAAAAATGTGATCAGCTTATTGAGCCCTTTTATGATATGATTTTAATTTTCTTTAACCAATATGTTGTTTTTAGGTATTTTTTATTATGATGATACCCAGGGTTTTGGTTGTGTATACAAAACTTCCATCGTGTCATGTATAACGTCCTTTCCGGATTCCAAGGCATTTACACTTTCGTATATATGGACGATGTTTTAGTCCATGGATTCAGCCTTGAAGACCGTAATATTAGGCTCGCGCATATATTTTGCCGCCTTCGGTATTTCAATTTAAAAATGCAACACCACAAGTGCCATTTCCTGTTAAAGGAAATAATATATCTAGGGTACATCATTACAAAAAATGGAGTCAAGCCAGACCCGGCAAAATTTAAACCAATTCAGTCATATCCTTAGCCCAAGAAAGAAAAGGATATCAAAGCCTTCCTTGGTTTCGTTGGCTATTACCGCCGCTTTATTCCCAATTTTTCTAAAATTACAAAACCCCTTACTAAACTTCTGAAGAAGGGCACACCTTTCAAATTCGATGCAATTTGCGATGAAGCATTTTGCGAGTTACGAAACAAAGTAATATCAGCACAAATTTTATCCTATCCGGATTTCGACAAACAATTTTTTGTCACCTCCGATACCAGTGATTACGCCATCGGAGCAGTTCTTTCCCAAATAGATGATCAAGGAGATCATACAATCGTCTATGTGAGTCGAGCTCTCAATGGTGCAGAGACTCGTTACTCAACCATCAAAAAAGAGCTTTTGGCAATTGTTTTCGCAGTTGAGAAATTCAGGCCATACGTTTATGGTAGATAGTTTACCATCATATCTGACCGTAAAGCATTAGTATGGCTAATGAATCTAAAGGACCATTCCTCAAGTCTAATGAGATGGAGAATACGCCTTGAGAAATACGACTATAAAATGGTCCATAAACCAGGAAAGCTCAACGCAAATGCAGACGCTCTCAGTAGAGCTATCCTGGAACATCCCGAAAAAATAACGGAAACCACCACCTAACTAAATGTGGTAACTAGAAATCAAGCCAAAGCTCAGGCGAATATAGATACAGCCAATCCAAATAGTACTACTACAAACCGAGATTTATCACTGTTAAAGAATTCCTCAGTGACAATAACTGAGATCAATTTCCCATTACTTTCTACTAAAAGTTCTAATCCCTAATTTTTCATCTTGCCAATGCAAGATGCAGAACTTGAAAGAGTACTAAAGTCTAAACTAAAACTTTCAGACAAACTTTCACTATTAGAAAACTAACTGAACTTCTTTAATAAGAATGCTCCCCACTAATCATCCCAAAAGTCAATTTAGCTTGCCGATCACAAAGAGATAGATTAGACATTGAAAAGATTTTAACTATGAACTGCTCATATACAGAAGCAATACAGTTAAATCAAATAAATATCTACTTCCCAGTATTATACCAACAAAATTTATCAACTATTAAAAACATTTTTACCAAGGTCTTCGTTAACCAATAAATAGATATAAAACTTAATCAAGATTCCAAAAGGTATTTATCCAACAGAAGTAATATTGAGGAAGTTATGAAAGATTTCCATTCCTTACCAACGGGAGGCCATCATAGCGTCTCCCGTAACATAAAATGGATTAAAAATTCTATTAGCCTGGCATGTCGAACGATGTTGTAAGATATGTAAGGAAATGTAAACTTTGTCAAGTAAACAAAGTATCCAGAAATCCTAAGCTTCCTATGAAAATGTCAAGCATAAGCTCAAAACCTTTTGAAGAGTGTACCTCTCCCAATTTCCCATTCTGGAAATAAATACATCCTTACATTTCAAGACGACCTTTCCAAGTTCCCCGAGGCCATCCCAATTGTCATCACTGAATCTAAGACATTAGCGGAAGTGTTCACGACAACAATAGTTTGTCGAGATGGTATTTCAGATAGTATTCTAACAGATTAGGGATCTAACCTTATAAGTGGCATGTTCGCCGAGGTATCCAAACTGCTAAAGATGAAAAGGCCCAAAACTACTCCATATCATCCTCAAACAAATGGTGCGTTGGAGAGAAATCATAGAATTTTAGCAGAATACTTTAGATCTTATGTAGCGAAATATCCTCAAGACTGGGATACATGGATTCCATATGCCATGTTTGTCTATAATATCACATTTCACTCGAGTACAAATTATACTCCCCGTGAACTCCTGTACGGATTCCCAGCCGAAATCACAAATAACTTAAAATCATTTCCGACCGTTTGCTATAATTACGATAATTATGCAAACGAGTTAAAAGCACGTCTACAATACAGCTATAGAATTGCGAAAGACATAGCCATGGAACAAAGAGAACCCAAAACTCCAGTACGATAAAAATTCTAACCCGAAAACCTTCAATATTGGAGACAAAGTCTTGTTAAAAAGCAGAGTGAGAGATAACAAATTCTCACCACTCTGAACAGGTCCATATGTAAATTTAGATATCAATTCTCCTGAGAACTCCACGGTGAAAATAAATAATAAAACTAAAAGAGGCCATAACAACGACTTGAAAATTCTTTCGATCAAATACAAAATCATCTACTACAAAATCATCGGAAATGAATAAAACAATATCATCTTCCAGGTCCTCAAAAAGATGCAACCGGCATTTTTCCTAATCTGCATCCCATTCATCTCAGGCTCGGGGATAGAAATAAATCAAATAAATGCCAGCGCAGGCATTTATTTCGAGGATATCGGCAGAGCCAATTTCTACACAAACGAATGGAAAATCGTAACGTACTACGTTTTAGAAAACTTCAAAGCTGAGTTCAGGAACATCTAATTCATCACGCAACAAATTACAGCTACGTGTCAGAACCTGGACGGAAATTCAATAATGGCCCATATTTGTAACGGTACGTTACCGCAGATAAACCTTATAATAGCAAATATAGAATACGAAAACATGCTCCTAGTGAAACAAAATAGGAAACAACGAGCTTTGTTCAAAGCAATAGATTCAATTTCCAAAGCGCTTTTCGGGACATTAGATGAAGATGATACCAAGTTATATGACGAAAAAATTCATAACCTTACGTTAAACCAAAACTCCATACTTTCCCTTATGAAATGCTAAACCACAATAATCGCAGTAACAGCTCAAATATTCAATAAAACTAAGGCCGCAATTGAAAAGGAATTCCTACGTATGCACAAAAAAAAAAATAATTTCAATACAAGCATCTACATCGCTAATGAAAAATAGAACCCTGGATGATAAAATATCCATTGAAATAGAATCCCTAGTCTCCGTTGTTGCATTAATGGCATTCAGATATCAAAATACATAGTCAGAATTAATTGATCTTTTAACTGATTCCAAACATGGAAAATTTCACCCTACACTAATATCGCCTAACAAGTTTGAACAGATTTTATCAAAGATTAGACAGGAACTACCAAATTCAGTGATACTGCCCATAAATTCCAGAGACAATATATTTTCACAAATCTACAAATTAAGCACAATATCTGCAAATGTTTTCAAGAGCAAAATAATTATAGAACTCCGAATCCCACTTCCTTTTAAAGAACCTTACCAAATTTCCACAGAAATGCCATTACCGACAATCCTTAATGGTTAATTTATATATATAGAACCATTCAAGGAATACGTATTAATTGATTACAATCGTGAGCACTATATCGAATTAACAGTCCAGGAAATCCACCATTGCGCACCGTTGGACCATACACACCTCTATTGCAAGATCTCATCACCCATCTTAAATACAAACAATGCAGTAAATCAATGTGAAATCAATTTAATAAAAAAGGAACCTATTACAACAAATTGTAAAATTTTGACTTCAAATCAGAACTACTACATGATACAATTATCAAACCAAAATTATTGGCTTTTCTCCCTTAAAGAAACCTTTCATATAGAGATCATTTGTGAAGATTCCATTAGTTCACGAACCCAGGCATGGGAACAATATATATTTACCCAAGTTGTTATGTCCACAGGAAAGAATTGATCTTGCACGGACATAACGTAAAAATATCAAAATTTAACTCTAATTTAATCCCAACAACAAACATTTCCAACATAATCGAAAATATGACGCTTCCCCCTATGGAAACGTACATAAGAAGAAATCCCTTAAATATCACGAGCAACAAGGACCTCGAAGAAATTTTAAAATCCATCCATCTTCAAAAAGGACGGGAATCAAATCCACTAAACCCAATTAATAAGCATCATATCCATCACTATGCGCTTCCATATTCGACATTTGCATTATTGACAACTATTCTATTTATATACCTGTACATTAAATACAAACCAAAGGATCGCAAATCAAACAAATTATTTGTTGAATATCAACTGGAAACTGTGCCTACCGCGGCATCAAGAATATCAAACTTCGATATAACTTCTGCCCCAAACAGGAGAACTGCTAAGAGTTCCCCCAATTAATATTAAAATATCTAATGAACTCATTCCTCCAATAGAAATGTATGAATTAATTAAACAATAACGAACCCAAAAGACAAACAAAATTTCCATGAACAACCTGTAACGCTTTAACACCAAACCCATCCCAAAATATTTTTTTACAACAAAAAAGGAGAAATTTAAAAGAGAAGTCGCAAAGAATTCCTTTTTTCCCCCTCTTTCTTTCTCCATATAGAAAACAATTTCATTTTGATAAGTGTTTTTCCGTTGTACTAGATTTTGACAAAAAAATATACCCACACATTCCATTGCTAAATGTAAATAATTTAAGTTAGTTAGCTACAAATTTGAAAAGCTTCTTATTTACGATTAATATTCGTTCATTACTAAACAATGGTGTAATTTCTATCGAATTTTGTATACAAATAACTTTTTTTTTGTCTGAACCTCCCTGCTTCCCAACAACATTCTTATTATCATACCCATCAGCAGCATTATAATAAGGCAATAAGAGTTATAACGTCTAAAAAAACAAGACACAAATCACATAAAAATACCCCAGCGTCCCAAACTCCCAATCATAGGCTAAAAAGACAATTCAAAAGAGGGCGAGGGGAAAACACCCAAAAAAGGGAAAACAAAACAAACAAAAGAATGAACTCAAGTACATAGTATTTTATAGAGATATGTTAAGAAAAAAAGGAGGTTAGTAAAAATATCATCTTAACCTACATGGTTAGTACATACAAAATTATGAAAAATTGGAGCATATACAAAAGAAAAAAAAAATTGAAAAAAATCATCCGGCCTGAGGCGCCTCTTGGAGTCCCTGAAGCTGGGGCCAATCAACAAAAGACTCCCCAATGAGTACAGCAGTGCCACCTAATGAAAATTAAAAAGAAAAACAACAGTTAGAAGATATCAAAAATAATCCATAAAAGAAAAATCTTACCAATAAACGATACTCCCATGTCGTAATCAGGCCACAGCACAAAATCAACCGGATAGTGGCGATCCGCTATCGCTGGGCCGCCCTAGAACCGAAGGCTGTAACGCCCGGGGCATGAAACAGAAGACGCAAAGGCCCATTCCAATTTGACTATACCACGAGTACATACATGCCGGTAACCGAAAAGGCATAGGGTGCTGGCGTACAATATATAAAACTCGCAACCTGTAGCAGGAGAATCATGATGACAATGAGGTCTATTAGACTCGGTAAGACGCGATTAGCCCGGCGATTTAAAAAAAAAACCAATAAAACAAAAAAAACCCAGCAACAAATAACCATGAATTCCATACAACAAACTTGTTATCACATTCACCAAACCTACATACAGAAGTGCAAATCATAAGCACAACCTCAAGTATAAAACTGAGGCATGCCGATTTACGCTAACGTAATAAAAAAACTCCAGCAGAATGGCAATTTAAAACACCGCTCAAAAGGGCAAAAGAGTTCCGCGCAAATTCTTATCAGCAGCTACCCAACTATTTCTCTCTATATAAACAATAACCCAACCCTTTTTTTATTACCTCAAAGACTTAATAAAACTTCCTTTTCCCAAACAATGACAATTGACAAATTAATAGCACATAAAGAAAAGGGAAAAAGGTATATGTATAAATAGAGTTCTAAGGTACTCCATAGCTACAGAAATAGCTGAAATTGTATATAACGATACAACGTTGTTTTTTTATAGACAAAGTAAATAATTGGCCAACATAAATGTTATAATAATATAAATATTAATATTATTATTAAATATGATGTCATTTTAGAAACAAAATGTTTAAAAAAAAAACATTCCTTATAAAGATAATGAATTATAAATAGGTACATCTTGCCCTAAAAAAAATGGATAAAAAAAACAAAAAAAAAAACACCAAACCCTAAAAAAAAAAGAGAGAAAAAAAACACATTTATCTAAACAAATTGTATAACTACTTCAATGGCAGTAAGGTATTTTTTTTTAATCTAGTAATTAGCTACTATAACTATTTCATATGTGCAAATATTATTATTATTACAAGTAAAATGTAACATTGTTGTAGAGGAAGAAAGTTTTACTCTACAATACATAAAACTTTATTCTCCCCAGGTGGGAGGGATGTTGTCACCCGTGTGCCTATGACTAGGATCACAACCATAAAAGCTAACATACCAATGTATCACCCTATGCATTGTAATGGCGTATTACCGAAATGACCCTGAAATCGAAAATTTATTTGATTTAAAAGAAATTTACATTTATAATTATAAATGCATCTAAAAATGCATTTCCATGCTGAAACAAAATGCAATTTAGCATAAATTGTATTTCGTTATCAGTCATATATTCCGTTCTCACGGTATATTTACTTACCTGCATGTAGTACAAAGTACACACATATGTACATACTGGTTTTCACTAAAAATTCCGCTAAACTTATTTGCATGTACGTAATACGTTCTGTCTTTTAAATTCATAAAGCCAAATCGTATGTACAGTACATACATACTCATAATTATTCCTATCGTCTGAAATTATTACTTTTTCAAGACACAAGTGCATATCAGATTTCATGCATATGCACTATGTCTAAGCTTTTTGTACTTTCCCACGTACGACTTTCCACGTCGTCGTGGGAAAGCAATAAGAAGAACAGCAAAAAAACTTTAATTGGCACCTAGGTCCAGCGAGCCCGATCCTCGGGGAGTTTTGCTAAAATGCGAGTGTGAGTTGCGCATAGAAGAAGTTTGCCTTTTTTTTTAGAGAGAAGAAATTGTACAATAGAAAAGTATTTAAGAAAATCTTAATTTGAGAAATGTGTCCATTAAAAGTGTGAAGATAAAATAACAGATAACGAAGGAATCGTGCTATAGTTTGAGAAAAGAAATTGAATTGATGAAAAGTATTTGAGAAAGGTCGACTAAAAGTGTAAAGATAAAAATAATGAATAACGAAATCTTAATTTGAGAAAGTAACCATTAAAAGTGTAATAAAGAAAATACTAAATTAAATAAACAGGAAATTTTATCGCTAATTAAACAAAAAGTGTCATATCCGAAAAATGATAAATTCCTATTTTACATTAAAGTTGTATGCTCTCCGCCTGGACCACGGCATACGGCTACGACTCCAACAAAATCTATAAATGATATTACTAAATTGAAATGTGTGTATGCTTTCAATGTAAGATGCTGCATAACACTTGTGGTCTCTCCATGAAGACGTCGACAGCGGTGTATAAGTATTTGTGTGTCGCTTGTTGTACAATTTTTGCCTTGATGTGCATCCCTGCGTGTGTTTGTGTGTTGCGTGTATTGTGTGTGCTGAGTGTTTTGTGTGTATGTCATGTCTCCGTTGGCATCATTTCCGTGTGAACTATGTTAATTTACTATTGTTCCTGAAAATAAAACATCCTTATAGCATATACTGTCTTTAAACGGGACAGCACAGCATATAAAAACACATTATAGTCTCTCGACGACCTAATATGATTTTTCTTAATATCGAACTAAAACTTAGCGACTCCGGCAAGTCTTAGAGTTGCGTAGAATAAAATTGTTCGTTCATCCGATTTGGTGTATACCAATGCAAACATACTTTTACTGGAAGAAAATCATATGTCTATTCTCATAATTCACATATGATGCATTGCGTTCGTAAATTGTGTCTCAATAATCTTTTGTCAATTCCTATAATTGACATTCACTAAGCTGCGTTTGCAAATCACAACTTGCTGCGTGCTAAAACAAAATGGTGGAAGGTAATGCAGCGTTTTAAAGATATCATTTGGTTATTCATTCATTTTCTTTAATTCTTCAAATTCAAAACTCTAACAATTTGAAAGTAATTTCTATGATTTCAAATCTATTTAACACAATTAACTTTTATATGAACTTGAACGACAAAAATTCTAATTTATCACACGAAATTCCATGAATTGGATAAACTCCTATGCGTTTTTTAATTCATCTTATTCTACGTTATGAGTCTTAATTTACCTTTATATGTTTACAGCTATATACCTCAAAATCCCTTAATTAATAGACACCTAATTATTCAAATGAACTTATTCTACGTTAAATTTTTATTGTCTTAGCATGGTTTGTCAAAGTTGACTAATTAGGCATATTTTTTACAAATGCGAGTCAACAATAAAAATTTACAAATTCAGTTTTAATTGAACAAAAAAAACTTCTGAAAGGGAATAAATTTTACTAATGATTAGTAATCAATTTGTTTAGGTTAATTTGCATACTATGTAATTATAACCCTTGTGGCATGCAACTACGTATCTCCCTTAACCTCAAATTATTTGAAAAAAAAAAATGAATGAAATAATTACCTTCTTGATAAATATTGACAAATAAATTCTTTATGAAATTTTTACTTCTTGAAGGTTTGCTGCTAATCCGTACAATTCCAAATAATGGCCACGAAATTTGGTGCTCGAATTTTACTCCCAAAATTCCTAAGTGGAGCGGATGAAAAATTTTGATACAAAAAAATTCTAAGTTCAAACCGAAGAACAATTGAAACTTTAAAAAGCTTCCATGTAAAAGTAGTCTATGACCAACAAGCATGTGTTAACTATATGGCAACTCGAAAGAAAAAAAGATCAAATAAAGAAATGACACGCCTTCTATAGACAGATTTGTTTCAATTTCACTGTCCATAATGTGAGATTATCATATATTGGCCTTTTATGAATAACTTAAGATTTTTAGTTATTATTGGCATATGCCACAATGAATTTTAAATTTTTTGGCATGTTTTCCATAATTTTCTTCAAGAAAGAATTTTTTGGGATATCTCCGGTATATAGCAAAAGCTAAAAAAATGTTCTAATTTGTTATTTCATCACACAATCCATTAATTTTTGGTGACAAGTTTCAAGTCTTGGTTTGACTCATCAACAGGTCCCAAATAGCGAAATTGGGTGATTAGAAAAGCAAATGAAAAAATGAAAAAAGAAGAAAGAAATGAAAAGTTTAAGAAAAATAGAAAAAAAAAACAATTTTTTTATTTATTAAAAAAATTTAAAAAATTTTAAAGAAACAGATTCATTCGAAGCGAATCGAACCTGTATACGCCACGCAGTGGGCTGAAAAATGAAGAAGAAAAAGGAAGAAGAAGAAGCGTTTCGTGTCAGCAGAAAACCTTCCACTCATCGGTGCAGCTTGGTTTTCTGCCTGCTGCAGACGCTTGAAAATAGATCAAACCGATCTCTTCTCATATAAACTCAGAATAAATTCTGGGTGTGAATTATATGAGGAAAAAACACTCCTATACAAGCCCAGGAGGAAAAATAAATAAAAAGAGATTACTCTTTTGGACTTTTTACCGGGTTAAACTTAATTTTCTTCAAGAAAGAATTTTTTTGGATATCTCCGGTATATAGCAAAAGCTAAAAAAATGTTCTAATTTGTTATTTCATCACACAATCCATTAATTTTTGGTGACAAGTTTCAAGTCTTGGTTTGACTCATCAACAGGTCCCAAATAGCGAAATTGGATGATTAGAAAAGCAAATGAAAAAATGAAAAAAGAAGAAAGAAATGAAAAGTTTAAGAAAAATAGAAAAAAAAAACAATTTTTTTATTTATTAAAAAAATTTAAAAAATTTTAAAGAAACTCAACCTCAATAGAAAACAGTTGTAAAGTATTGAAGGTACTCAACCTTAATACGTTTATGGATGAAAATTCTCTAAATAAAAACTCTCGACTTCGGACGAACAACTAATAATTTATTTTCTTGAAAAGTCCCATTTTTATACAAAATTATCTACTGTAAATCCAAAAATATCAAAGTCAGCAACAAATCTAAATTATTTTCTTCCCATAGTCACATGAAATCAGATATATGTATTTTGCTTACCTACCTACAAAATAATTGTCACTGCGCCTTCTGTTATCACAATTCTCATGCAATATGATCTTGTTTACTTGCATAGTGCAGACGATTTCATGAGAATTGTGATGGGCAGCTGTGAGAAATCAATTGTAAGCAGATTTACAATTAATGAAATTTAAGTTTTTTGGTATGTAAAGCTAAGGAATGTGCTATAATACTATGCATATGGCTAGGCTTGAACATTCTCCCCGCGTTGAGCTGGCTCAAGATCTTCTGACTGTAATAGGTCCAGGGAAGTGGTTCTTGGCAATGGTACGGGTGGTCTAGGGTGTATTGTTTGATGTCCAAACGTATGTTGTTTATATCTCCATGTCACGTATACGATGAGAGCCAATATTAATAGCAAACTTGTGTAGCTAATGGTGTATTGATGAGTACCATGAAAGTTGATGTCCTTGGGAGCTAGTCTTTCCATTTCCTTGAGTGAGTTTATTCTCATGTGAAGTTCTTGGATGTCTTGCATGATGCCTTGTGCTGGGGAGACCTTCAATGCGAGGTCGGTGTTGGTGTTGTTTAGTGTACGGATAAAGTCGGTGAATCTTGGTGTGGTAATAAATTGACCTTCTGAGTGGCTGGAGATAATGTTGTGGCCCCTTATAGTGGTAGATTCATCTCGGACAGAGCATTGTGGGCTTAATTTTAATATACCAGAACCTTCGAGGACTTCTTGATGAACTGACCCTTCACAAACAATATTTATGGTTGTTCGTGTTGGCATCAAGTATATCCAATGATTGGGGGTGGCTAATT
Organism: Dioctria rufipes; assembly: GCA_963924295.1. Taxonomy (NCBI): domain Eukaryota; kingdom Metazoa; phylum Arthropoda; class Insecta; order Diptera; family Asilidae; genus Dioctria; species Dioctria rufipes. Next base: position 220,338 of record CAWUPM010000667.1, on the reverse strand, counting down.
GTATCCATCGAAGGGAGTGAGCTGATGTAAGAAAACAGTTTCTTGGTTTTGATTGTGTCAGCAGACTGATCTCGCACATGCTATGATTGGACTGCTTGTTATAGATCGGATGATGTTGCTTGCAGATTAATCCTGATTCGCCTACTCGGCATGATCTTAGTTCGTTCTCTTGTAGAGGATAATACTGATCTCTATGGAGATTGATTATCAAGAATTCTGTTGATGGTTGAATCATCATGAGACTGTTGTTCCTTAAAAATGGTATTGACACCAAGTGCATCATTTCAAATTGCTCAGATGTAAATAATGGTAGAGTTAACCGAAAGATCATGTGGCTAGGACTGGCTTGTCCTTCAACTGACATGATGCTGTACAATTTTATCAAGTCCTCAGGTTTCGCCGGCAATCTCAGTGATGATGTCAGATGCTCTTGAATATGACCGAGCTCCTTATTGAACTGTCTTGGCGCCAATAGGTAAGGATTTATTTTCCCTTGATGAGTATCAATTAGTACGTCCCACAGAGTTGATTGGATCCGTTGATAATTATTGATAGCCATTACTAACCGGAGTGAAAGTGTTGTAAATATTTGTGAACTGGCTCTCTATCCTTTCTTGTGACCTTTTGATTACATTGGCAGTTGAGTCAATTACTGAGGTTTGGTTCTTAATGAGCTCTAGAAGATAGTGATCATTGCTCTTCACATTTTCAATTACTTCAGACATCTGGTTGGCATATTCTGAATCTAAAACCCCAAATAAGGAGTTGGCCAGACTGCCTATAATGTTTAAGGGAGCTCTTTTTGATCTCGATCTCACCTTTTTATGACTATGAAATAGAAGCTCATTACCATTCTGCATTTCGGTTAGGAAACCTTGAAATTGGTTTAGGATAGGCTCGCAGGATATCTTGTCAGTAATTATGTTGCAAAGATTACTCAAATTGCTTATGCCACAACGTATAGTTTCGTATTCTTCCCAAACTGGGCTCATGTTGTAGTGCACTACGAGCGTCCATTCGTTGGATATGAGGTGAGCGTTGCCCATGGGCTCAAAATATATTCCTGGTTTAGATTTGAATTCGTTAATTCGTACTTGACTGAATACTGGCAAGATTAAGCAGGTAAATAGCAACAAGCTTGTTGCACCACTCTGACGATGTCTTCTTTTGTGGGATGTTTCACCTTCTGAGATAGATGAGTTTACAGCTGATTTTACAGCTGATTTTTTACGTTTTTGATCGGGTTGATATAGATGACGGATTTTTGGTATTTTTTCAGGAAAACACCGATCGTTTTTGTTTTGAAAATAGATTTTTATTTCATTTGCTCGACGTTTCGGGTCCAGGTGCGGCCCTTCTTCAGAAGCTCTACATAAATAGTATTGCACATAAGTCAGTTTTCTTGAAACGTCGAGCAAATGAAATAAAAATCTATTTTCAAAACAAAAACGATCGGTGTTTTCCTGGAAAAATACCAAAAATCCGTGTTCTGAGATAGATACCGTTGAACCTTCTGAGGCAACTGATGTTGCACCTTCTGAGGTGGATGCTGTTGTTATTGAAGGAGCGTTTGGCGAAGTCTTGCGTTTCTGCGTGTGTTTTGAATGCGACGTTTGTTCTTTGGAGTCTTCGATAGTCAAAGAGTTGCCTACCGTTTGATGAGTTGAATCACTGTCATCTTCAACGAGCAATGGTGCTAGTTTATGTATGGGTCTTCGTAATATGCCTGATGACGTTCTCACGTCTGCTACTCTCACCAAACCATCTTGTCCCCTGACTGTTTCTATGATTCGAACTAGCTGCCATTGGGTTGTGGGAAGATTTTCTTCCTTTATCACCACCATCATTCCTGGACGAGCATTATTTGATTGTTGTTTCCACTTGTAACGATATTGCAACTGGCTGAGGTATTCCTTGGACCATCTTTGCCAGAACTGATTTTTTAAAATGAACACTTGTTTCCATCGCTGTGAGAGGCTGCTCTTTGAAGGTTGTGAGTTTGGATCTACAGCGGTCGTGAGTGGCTCTCCGATTAAAAAATGTCCAGGAGTGAGAGCGGTTAGATCGTTTGGGTCACTAGATAATGACGTTAATGGCCGAGAGTTCAGAATGGCCTCAATTTCGATCATAAGTGTTTCAAGTTCCACATATGTCAATGAGGCTGATCCGATGTTTCGTTGCAGGAAATATTTGGCTGACTTCACTTCGGCCTCCCACAAGCCGCCAAAATGTGGTGCTCTAGGTGGAATGAAATGAAACTGAATCCCTTTAGCTGTGCAATATGAGGTTATTAATTGTTGTGAGTTTCCATGGTGAAGGTTCTCTTCAAGTTCCTTGAGCTGGTTCTTTGCTCCTACAAAGTTAGTAGCACTGTCGCAGTACAGGTTGCTGCAACTTCCTCTCCTTCCAACGAAACGCTTAAGGCATCCTATAAATGCTGCTGTGCTCAGATCAATTGCAACTTCGAAGTGTACTGCCTTCGTTGCAAAGCAGCAAAAGACTGCAATATATGCTTTCTGAGGACGTTTGCCTCTTAGAGTAAAGTGAATCCAAATAGGTCCTAAGAAGTCTACTCCAGCGTTTGTAAAAGGTCGTGCTGGTTGTATTCTGTGTGCAGGAATGTTCCCCATGAATTGGTTGAGGAGTTTTGGTTTTGGCCTTGGTGCATCGGATGCACTTCCCCACTATTGATCGAGCGATAGTTTTACCCTTGATGGGACAATATCTTTGGCGCGTTGTGGCCAGGAATGTCTGTGGTGCACAGTGCAGATTGCTTTCATGAAGATGTGTCATCAATAGCTTAGTAAAGGTATGTGCGTATGGAAGTAGTATTGTTTGCTTTGCATCCAAGGGTAAATTAGCTGCTTCCAATCGCCCTCCTACTCTGATTAAGCCTTGGTTGTCTATGACTGGAGACAAGCTGCTCATAGGACTGCTGTTATGGACATACCCCGTACGATGTAATTGTGATAATTCTTCCCTGAATTCCCTTTGTTGAATTGATTTGATGATGATTGTGGTAGCCTCGTCAAGTTCCTTTGTTGTTGATTGCTGGTTTCTGTTGCGACAGTGATGGACAGGTCGACAATTTCGTGTGAATCTCAAAACATAACCAACAATTCGTTGCCATCTACTAAAGTTATTCTGATGTTCTATGGTGTTTACAAAGTGTGAATCTTCACTAAAGACTGTTAGAATAGTTTCCTGGCGCCTTTTTTCCAGGTCCGTGTATGATTTGATGTATTGTGGAGGCCAGTGGTTTTCTGTGCCATGAAGGAATAGAGGACCATAAAACCAAATGTTCTGAGAAGCTAGTTTTTCTGGATGTACTCCCCGCGATACAAGGTAGGCCGGATTCTGTTTTGAGCTTACATGCCTCCATTGGTCTGCTGATGATATTTCTTGAATAGACACTATCCGGTTGGCGATGAATGTACGATATAAAGCCGGATCCGAATTGATCCAGTCCAATGTGATTTTTGAATCAGTCCAGTAATAGCATTGGACGTCCTTCAAGTTTAGATCGGATCTGACTCGGCTAGCTAGTTCTGCAGTCAGTTTTGCTGCGCACAATTCTAGTCGTGGAAGAGTGGATGGTTTGGCTGGAGCTACTCTTGATTTAGAGCATAGGAGTCGCACGATTGTAACGCCTTCATGGTTTATGGAACGTAAATATATTGCAGAACCATAGGCCTTCTCAGATTCGTCAGCGAAGGCATGCAGTTGTACTGATAATGGAACTGCTGCAGAAAACATATGTCTTGGAAATTTGATTCTAGCGAGTGATAGCAGTTCTTGATGAAATTTTGTCCAAAATGTGTGTAGTTCCATAGGGAGCGCTGCATCCCAGTCAAGTTTAAGACGGCATAGGGTTTGAAGGAAAATCTTTGCAGAAAAACTGTTCTCTTTGTCACCCTGCTACGCTCAGTGCTAAATGTTTTGACCAAAATTCATCTGAGTGAGGTATCCATGTCAGGTCCAATGTTTTTGTGCCTAGTTTGGACTCGTAAATGTCGAATTGCAGAGCCTTGTCCTCTCTTGAGAAAGATTTCAATAATTGGGAATGATTGGCGCACCATTTCCTGAGCTTGAATCCTCCACTCCTTAGAGCTTCTTGCAACTGCCTCTGTAACTGCAATGCTTCAACCAAACTATTTGACCCCGTCATTACGTCGTCCACATAAAAGTCTCTTTCAATTGTTTCAGATGCCAGTGGATAAATCGCCTTGAACTCCTTTCCTAGTTGTTGAAGACATCTAGTGGCAAGGTATGGTGCTGATGTGGTGCCATATGTAACAGTGCGCAGGTTGAAACATTTTATAGGTTTGGTGCGGTTGTCTCTCCACCAGATTAATTGAAACTTCTGGTCCTCTGGATCCATTAATATTTGTCTGTACATCTTTTCGATGTGGGCTGTGAAGACAAACCGTGGGATGCGGAAACGAAGCAATATTGAAAATAAGTCGTTTTGTATGGTAGGGCCAGTTGACAAAATATCGTTCAACGAAGTGTTTGATGATGATTTGCAGGAGCCGTCAAACACTACTATTAATTTTGTTGTTGTGCTGTCTGGTTTTACCACAGCATGGTGTGGCAAGAAATAATATGGCTTAGTGACAATGTTGAAGTCAATCTCTCTCATGTGGTCGAGTTCTATGTATTCCTTCATGAAGTCCATATATTGTGTATGTAATGATGGATTCCTTTCGAATTTTCGTTCGATGGCTAGAAATCGGCGCAGAGCTACATCTTTTGATTCGCCTAATTCCTTGGTGTCTCGATTAAAGGGTAGCTTGACAATAAAGCGCCCAGTGTTATCACGCTTGATGGTGTTTTGAAAATGATGTTCACATCCAGCTTGTTCTGCTGTGAGATTAGGAGAAACTGACTGTGATTCTTCTAATTGCCAAAATGTTTCCACTTGTGTCTATAGATTGATATCTTCTGTTGTAGAGATGCCACAAGTTAAAGTTTGTTGTGATAACTGGGGTGTTGTTCCTGCAGCTACCCAACCAAAAACAGTGTTCTGTAAAATAGGCAAGTCTGTTCCAAGTCTTATTTGACCAACCGACAGAAGTTGATAATAAAGGTCCGCGCCAATGAGCAGATCTATCTTGCCTGGACAGTTGAAACTTGGGTCCGCTAATTCTATGTTGCGAGGAATAGACCAGGACTCCGTATCTAATTCGTAAGTTGGCTGTGCGGAAGTTATTTCCGGAAGAACGAAAGCTTCGATTCGTGCTGTGAAGTTGTTGATCCGTGACATGACTTGTACATTTATTCTATGTTGGGTGCGTTGCTTTATTTCTCCTATGCCTTGTATGAGCATCGTTTCTGATGATTTTCGTAGACCAAGTTTACTTGACAAACGTACTGTTATGAAGTTTAGTTGCGAACCTGAATCAAGAATCGCTCTACATCGGATAGTTTCGCCCTTGCCATTTGGTATCATTATTAATACGGTTCCAAGCAGAACATAATTTCTCTTGAGTGTTTTCGTTCTTGCTGCTAAGCTTGCTGTTGGCTCCTTGGAACTTGTTGTTGGTTGAACGATGATGCTCTTAACTGCCTGATCGTCAGATCTCTTAGATTGAATTTGTTGATGAAGTAATATATTGTGCTTCTGATTACATTTTAAGCACCCTCTTGCCGGACAATCTGCTACTTGGTGGGAACTCTTCAGGCAATTTGTGCACACTTTTACTTGGTATGCCATCTTGCGACGCTCTATAGGTGAAAGTTTTAAAAACTTAGGGCATGCAAATAATCCATGTTGCTTCTGACAAGCCTTGCAAAGGGTAGGGCTGGCTCCTGTGACCAGTACTGATGACTTTTTCATGAGTCTACCGTCTGCCTTCTGTGAGCCTAGTGTCTCTAGAGCCTGGAACCGAAGTTCCAAGAACTTCAGGAACTCTTCTACTGATTGTAGATCTCTGGGTGCCTGTAATCCTTGCTCATATAGAACATGGGTTGATTTGTCTACCTTTTTTAGAAGCAAGTGTAGCAATATTGGATCCCATGTGTCTGTCTGGATTTCAAGATTATTCAATGCCAAGATGCATTCCCTTGTAGTGGCATGTAGCCTCTTTATTGATGTAGAAGAGTCTGGTGTGGTTACTTGTTGTCCTAACAATTTTTCCAACAATGTTCTGGTCAGCAACCTTTTGTTATTGTATCGTTTCGCGTTTGCTGCTCATCTTGATGTTGAATATCTTTATTGGGATTCAAGACCGTATCATGAGATGGTAAAGATTGCTGAACCTCCTCTTGAAGTAGTTCATGAATCGTGTTGGAAATTTGTTCTCTTATGGCTTCATAACCCTCCTTGAATTCCTCATAATGATGGAAGTAGTCTGGGTTGACTTGTTTGTCAAATTTTTCTCGAAGCTCACTATCGGTCTCGTCGTACCTTGTCCATTGCTCATCCAGGCGGCTTAAACTGTTCTTGTAAAATCTCAGATCTCTGTCAGCAATACGCTGCTTTTTATGATTAGAGATAATTCCTTTTATCTCATCTTCTGTTGCCGTTTGTTGCTTTAGCAGCTGTTCCATGATGATAGATTGTCTTCCAGTTGATTGATGTGATTAATGTGACGTGAAATCACGTCGGGGTCACCAAATTATGTTTATATTGCAATCAAGCTCTTTTGCTTGCCCGCGACTTCCTTAACGTGGTATATTAAGGTACTCAACCTTAATAGGATTTGTGCCTTAAGGTACTCAACCTTAAAGCGGTAGTTCTAGTGGCGAAGTGTATTGAGGTACTCAACCTCAATAGTAAACAGTTGTAAAGTATTGAAGATACTCAACCTTAATACGTTTATGGATGAAAATTCTCTAAATGAAAACTCTCGACTTCGGACGAACAACTAATAATTTATTTTCTTGAAAAGTCCCATTTTTATACAAAATTATCTACTGTAAATCCAAAAATATCAAAGTCAGCAACAAATCTAAATTATTTTCTTCCCATAGCCACATGAAATCAGATATATGTATTTTGCTTACCTACCTACAAAATAATTGTCACTGCGCCTTCTGTTATCACAATTCTCATGCAATATGATCTTGTTTACTTGCATAGTGCAGACGATTTCATGCGAATTGTGATGGGCAGCGGTGAGAAATCAATTGTAAGCAGATTTACAATTAATGAAATTTAAGTATTTTGGTATGTAAAGCTAAGGAATGTGCTATAATACTACGAGTATGCATATGGCTAGGCTTGAACAGATTTAATGTTAAATTTCTTGATTTTAATTGAATTAATTGAATTTTTGACCTACATTAGGCGCTTTCGGCAAGCACATTCTCAGTGAGACAAATGAGATATTCTCAGTTGACTCACTGAGACTGCACTTTCGGTGAACTATCTTAGTTCCATATTGAGCTACAAAATCCGAACGCAACCATTGAGCAACTGAGACAAGTGAAACTGAATTTTCTTGTCTCAGTTGAATCAATTTCTTAATTTTGTGATTTTAATTATTAATTAAAGTTTAGTGAGCTATTTGAATAAACTAAAAACGCTTTCGTCAATTTGTTACTACCTATTTTCTGTGGTCGAAATTATTTAAATGTCAAAATTAGCAAATCAGCGGATTGGTTTGAACAGAGACAACTGAGACGGATGCTCAAGGTTTTGTCTCAGTTGTCTCACTGAGTGCTTGCCGAAAGCCCTATTATCGAAGCGCCATTTTTAGTTCATTCTAAACAATTCCTCTCTCGATTTTCACTGTTTTTGCTCGCACCTTGCCTCTCTTTCACAATTGTTAGTGTGAATCGAGATAATTAAATTGGCGAATTACGCGAATTTCGCGGAAAATAACGCGAAACGAACGCGACTATTTAAATCGCTCTATGATTTTACCCCAATTTGACGTATCGCATGTCATATGAAATTGAAATTTCGCCGTATAATTTTTACTTCTACCTGTCAAACGCGCGCGACGGTGTTTTTTGTTAATTTAATAGTGTTTTGTGTGGTGTATTACTGAATTTTCGTCGTTGGATACAATGTACTACAGGTGATGTACAAAATTTATTATATTTATTGTGTTTTATCGTTGTTTATCGTTTGTGCATGCGAGCTTGTTTTGGGAGTCTTTTCACCTGAAGTATCCACCAACCTTCAGGATGCAGTCTACATTCCTCATACGTATGTCTTTTGATTATGTGTAGTAAACTACTCTTAGATGTACATTTATTGAGTCTTTATTGTTATATTTGTTCTTTGTAATTCAATGTTTATTTATATTTCGTCTGCTTTTTTTTTTTATTTATTTCATATGTTTTAGTACATCTCCTTTTCTCGTTTCATTGTTATGATGGTGCCTCATAACCCTCACATATGTATCCCATAAATTATTTCGCTTATTCAAGCACTTTCATTTTCCCATGCTCCATTTGTCACTTATCGCCGTCCTAAAATCTAAATTTTTGTAACGATTAAAGCAACATAAACAGAATTTTTCTAAAAGATAAGTGCACACAAGTGGCATATTAAATTTCAGACATACAAAGTCGCGATGGCGCGTGATAAAATGGGCAAAAGAGGAAATATGCTGACGCTGCGCTAAAGGCGTCAGCGGTACCTAAACGGGCAACATAGAAAAGATGTTCGAGTTTTGGATATATACTTGCGCGCGTCGGATCGTCTCGAGTCTCGTCTTGATTAAATTTTGATTCTTGTTAAATTCAAATGAACAAAAGCAGTCTATTTTAAATAAAGAAATAAAGAAGAATTGTATAGAAATAAAATAAAATATTGTTTTAATTATTATTATTGAAACGCGTACATCCAATTCTCCGCCTGCCCGCTCTTCCCCTTCATATAGGTAAGCACGGCGGGAGGACGTAACACTGGTGGCAGCGGTGCCGATCACGATTTAGCAAGTTTAAAAAGTATAAAATTTTTTCTAAAAGTTAAATAAATGTTACTGAAAAAAAAAGTTTCATACAAATAAATTTTCTAAAGATTTCAAATTACTTTTCCTTAAAATATTGTGAACAAATAAAATTCTGCATTAAATAACTAAATACGGTTTTCTAAAACACTGAATAAATAAATTTTTCGAGAAGAAATAAATAAAGTTTGCAAAAAACGTTTTAAAACTAAATGAAATTTCTCTAAAATTTTAAATAAACAAATTTTCTATAAAGTTGAAAATAAATAAATTTTCTAAGGATTTTAAATAAATTTGCCTAATATTGTGAATAAATACAACCCTCCTAAAAACGTATTAAACAAGTACCTACATTTTTCTAAAATATTAATTTTGTTCAAGAAGTCAAAAAGTCCAAAAGAGTAATCTTTTTATTTATCTAAAATATTAAATAAATAAACTTTTCAAGAAGCTGCAATTTTAAATAAATTTTCCTAAAATTTGAATAAATAAATTCTTCAACAAGTTACAATAAATAAATCTTCAAAAAATTTTTAAATAAATAAATTTCTCCACAAGTCTTAAATAAATAATTTTTTTTTTATAAACCTAAAATCAGTAAATTTAACAAAAGTTTATATAAATAAATGGAGACGTAATATTACGAAAAATATATAAAAAATAAAAGTCAAAGGTCGGTGGACGGACGGTCTCGACCCATCACTGGTGAGAACCTGAGAAGGACGGACAGTCCTTTAATCTTGCATCGCCTAAGTGTGTAAATAGGCACGATAACAAAAAAAAAAAGAATCAATTCGTGTAATCATTCTAATCAAAGTTAAAAAGTGATTAAAGTCAAAGGTCGGTGGACGGACGGTCTCGAGCCATCACTGGTGAGATCCTGAGAAGGACGGACAGTCCTTTAATCTTGCATCGCCTAAGGGTGTAAATAGGCACGATAACAAAAAAAAAAAGAATCAATTCGTGTAATCATTCTAATCAAAGTTAAAAAGTGATTAAAGTCAAAGGTCGGTGGACGGACGGTCTCGACCCATCACTGGTGAGATCCTGAAAGGGACGGGCAGCCCCTTAATATCGAAAGATATAACCCGTAAGTGATTATGAAATTTCAACAGTAACCTGCTAAAATGAATATATACAGTCTTTATATTAGTAATTAATTTTCTTAGAATTGATATAAAATTTATTGAGTGTTGTAATTGTTAAGAAAAGCCTCTCTCGAGTCATTTCTTGTGTTGCTCTTCGAATAATTGGATTTGCATGACTTTTATTTTCAACGATATCTTTCAATTTTTACCGCAATATATTTCTGAAGAGAATAGTGAAGTGAAGTAGTGACTTAGTTATCCGCGATAATTTTTGTGATTACTCTTTGATAACTTATTTTACATTGCTTGCACTTCCAATGATATCTCTTATATCCTTGTGTTGAATATACGTATATAAAAATAGAAAAAATAGCAATTTCATACAAATCAGCTACAGATGTTCCTGAATTATGTTATCCGAAATCGAAAGTACTCGTCAACTTAGAGACCATTGAATTAGGCCTTTTACTTTCTAATTTTGCTACTAAGCACATGTAAACTTTCACGAAATTTTTGTTTTAAAAAAGGAAATAAACGCAACTCTTGCATCACGTTTATGAATGAATAACAATATCAAATCTAGTTCGCCTTCGCCCTATCAGTAATCTACCCCCGTGAATAAGTCTAATAGTGTTCTAATTAGTGAAAGCGAAACGCTTAATAATTTTGAAAAGAAGCAGATAAAGCTTACAACGATTAAATCTCTTTAGTATAAACGACGTTGTGCTGAATTTGGTTACCTACTGGTGAGAGCCCGATATTTTGGTTTCCACAAACTTTCTAATTCCACGTTTCTTGAGAATGATACAAACCTAGAAAGTTTAATAAATCCTTTGAGGTATGGAAGAATAATTCTTGCCCACATAGACTACTTTATATCTTGTGTATTAATAATAGTGCTGTGAAACTTCTTATTTCGGGACTGTGGTACACTAAATGAATAGTGGAACCAAAGAACTAGGTGATAACGAGAATACGAAACTGATTACGCAACAGTCACCCTCTCCAAATCCGAAGGTAATTACTCGAAGCCAGGCACGCACAGAAGCAGTTACCGCATTTTTATTCGAAGAACTACCTAACTATTTTAACGAACAGAACATGGACATTAAGGTTCAAATAACCGATATATATAATTTAGTACCAGTTTTCGACGGGAACCCGTCAGAACTTAACAAATTCATTTCTTGTGGTGGAATAATTTTTAAATCCGCTAAAACCCCCGAAGAGAAAAAGCTCTTCCTAGAGATAGTGAGAACCAAACTCGAAGGTTCCGCGTTCGAATTCATCGAACATAAAACTTATAGTTCATGGGAAGAATTGGCCGAAGACTTAAAAGGGAATTTTAAGGAAGAAATATCACGCTCTACTGTCCAAAACGAAATAAGAAACGCGTCACAAGGCCCTAGAGAAACAGTAAAAGAATATGGCCAAAGACTTACACATTTATTGTCTTCATTAAATCAAGCAACGTATAATAACGTTCAAGACGAGAATATACGAAAATTCCTTGTCGAAGAGAATAACAAACTAACTGTCCAAGCATTTGAGGACGGATTACGAAATCCCAATTTGAAAATCCTTGTAAAAGCTCACAACAAAACTGCCTTGAAAGATTCGGTTGCTTACGCTGAAGACCAAGGCTCTCGTTTAAGCTCCGTTCGAAATTTTCAACAAAATGTTGTTCAACCGGTACCAAGACCCATTCCAGTGTGTCAAAGGTGCAACAAAAGGGGCCATACAATCGAAACCTGTTACCGAAATATGACGGTTCCCAATTTTGTACCTCGCCAGGTGAAGGCCGAAGTACAACATTTGATGTGCTCTTTTTGCCAAAAACCAAACCATTCGTACAATCATTGTCGCCTACGGCTTGCACAAAACACCCAACAACGATACAAAGAACAAGGCATTCCTAACTCGTCAGACAGAAGAAATTTCCATTTAACTCACAATAACCAAAGGGCAAATGCTAATCGAAACACTGGTTATCGAAAGTATGATAATCAAGAAAAGTATCCTGACAGTAGAAGAACAAACAATGTGCATCACATCCCCAGTGGAACTCAAAACCGTAAAGGTCCAAATTCCAATAACAGTCAAATGAACTCCAACTCAAGAGATAATATGAAGCATTCGGGAAACCAGACGTCCCGGGTGGAAGTAATCGGCAATCCATCCCGTATTCAAGTAACAGCCGATGTCCACGAATGCTAAGTCTATCCGCAAGTTCTAACCCAGATTTTCTTATTAAAATTTCATTAAATGTTACCAAACACGGGGCAACAATCTGTTTGCCTTTTTCTCCTTCATTAAAAACTAACTTAGTGTTTCTTATAGATACCGGTGCCGAAGTAAGTCTGATAAGAACAGTCGAGACAAGCCAAACCAATGCTTATGCTGGGCATCAGTGTTCCATATCCACAATGTTTGGGGAACCTGTCTTAACCCAAGGTAGCATTAATGGCACACTCATCTTTGACGACACGAAATACCCTTACAAATTAACCCACACATTCTATTTGTTGGGCTGTAACGCTAATTTTGCATACGATGGCTTAATCGGAAACGATTTTTTAAGAAAACACAAGTGTAGAATTGATTACGAACACGATGTACTCGAAATCAAACCAATAACCGATCAATTCATAACGGAAAATTTTAAGGGAAATGATATAATCATTTCAGAACCAAGTCTTCCGGAATTTGTTTCCAGTGGTACTGGAGGAGGTAATGTGAAAGAAAGGACTACAAGCCTAAGCTTTAATGACGGCAATGATGAAGTCGCTAAAGCTATGAAAATAATCGAGATTCCAGCAAGATGCGAAACGGTGATAACCGTACCAGTTAATGTGAATAAAGAGGTAGTTTTAAAAAATAAAGAGCTTGCACCAGGAGTTTACATTGGTAATACTATAATAAAACCCGAAAATTCCATAGCAAAGGTCCTCATAATAAACACAAACGAAAGCAAAACCCAATTAAATAGGGAAAACTTAAAATTAGAATGGGAGGATTTGAACTCCTATAATATTGTACAGGGTAATGAATACGGTAATTTAATAAGGAAACGCCTTCAGAAAATTGAAGATGCATTAAATCTTGAGCACTGTAATGCGGAAGAAAGCACATCAATTTTGAAGATCTGTCGCGAATATAATGATGTATTCCATTTAGAAGGAGATCACCTGATTTATACTGATGCAATAACACACAAAATTCAAACCGAGTCTAATAAAGCCCCAATATTTGTACGACCATATCGATTGCCCGACACACAGAAAACGGAAATCCACAGGCAAGTTAACGAAATGCTCGAAAATAATATTGTTGAGCATAGTTTTAGTCCGTGGAATTCTCCGTTGCTGCTTGTGCCTAAAAAGGCAGACGTCACGGGTCAAAAACGTTGGAGAGTGGTGGTAGATTTCCGTAAGGTTAATGGAATTACCGTGGGTGATGCATACCCATTGCCAAACATTACGGATATCCTAGATCAACTAGGTAGAGCAAAATATTTTAGTACGTTAGATCTGGCAAGTGGTTTCCACCAAATACTGGTTGACCAGAATGATAGGGAAAAAACTGCGTTCAGCACTCCTTTCGGCCATTTCGAATATAAACATATGCCTTTTGGATTGAAGAACGCACCAGCCACTTTCCAGCGTCTTATGAACAACGTACTGATGGGACTCCATGGTACTCATTGTTTCGTATACGTTGATGATATGGTAATCTATGGATATGATCTTTATGATCACAATCGAAAGCTGATTAAGATGCTTGATAGACTACGAAAGCACAACTTAAAGCTACAATTAGAGAAATGTAATTTCATAAAAAGGGAGCTAGCCTATTTAGGACACATTATCTCGGAGAATGGGGTAAGTCCCGATCCAGCAAAGGTACAAGTCGTCAAATCCTATCCAACTCCCAAGAAGGAAAGGGACGTATAATCTTTTCTGGGATTCGTTGGCTATTATCGTCGCTTCATACCGAATTTCTCTAAAATTGCGAAGCCCCTCACAAATTTACTAAAAAAACATGTGTTATTTAAATGGGATGCTTTTTGTGACGAAGCGTTTCAACAGCTCAAAGAGAAGCTTATAAGAACTCCGATTCTAATTTATCCAGATTTTAGTAAGGACTTTATTGTAACGACGGACGCTAGTGATCTCGCCGTCACAAGATACTCTACAACAGAAAAAGAGTTACTAGCCATCATTTATGCCACGAAGCAGTTTAGACCATACATTTATGGCAGAAAGTTTATCATCGTAACAGATCATAAGCCGTTACAATGGCTAATGAACTGTAAGGAGCCATCTTCAAGACTGATGAGATGGAAAATCCAACTTGAAGAATTCGAATATGAAATAAAATACAAACCAGGCAAACTGAATGCTAACGCCGACGCTTTAAGTCGAATCTGTGAAGAACAGAAACTTCAAAAAATACCGGAAAACATTAGAATGATTACTCGCAGTCAAACACGGGCACCTCAGGAAAAGGATGACTCCGTTAGCAATGAAGAAGAATTAGTTGGAGTAAACGACCATGTGAGGATAATAGATAAATCAGAATCTCTTCTGAATAATAGTGAAGTTAACTATAAAATATTTATCTTTCCGCTAGTAGACAGTGCTGAAGAAACTAGACTGTGCGTAAATTCCACATCTAGAAATAGGAAAACTTAAGGTGAGTTACGATAACAAAAACACCTACCTTTTAACAAAAACTTTCATTCCTATGCGTTCCGGAAAGGATCGCGAAAACTTAGCACTCATATTAAGTGAAACTCTCTCATTCTTGCAAAAAAATAATTTAAAGAAAGCGCATTTATCGATTCCTGCCTTGGAAACCAAAGACCGAATTGAACTCAAGGATCTTATATCAGACACCTTTAAAGGGACTGGCATATTAATAATATTATACAGTGATACAAGAGTGAGATTAAGAAACCCCGAAGACATACAAAAAGTGCTTCATGAATACCATAATTCAGGTACCGGAGGACACCAGGGGATATCCAGAACCATTAAGAGATTAAAGATTGGGTATTATTGGCATAACATGTTAAAGGACGTGAAGGAATTTATTCGTAAATGTCCATCTTGTCAAAAGAATAAACTCAGAAAACACTCAGTGACTCCAATGAAGATTACTACCACGAGCTCTAGACCTTACGAGAGAGTGGCTTTGGATATCGTGGGGCCTCTACCTGTGAGTTATGAAGGTAATAAGTACATACTCACATTCCAAGATGACCTCACAAAGTTTTCTGAAGGATTTCCTCTTAAAAATATGGAAGCGCGCACGGTTGCGGAAACTTTTGTACAACAAATAGTATGTCGTCACGGTGTACCCGAATCCTTGCTTACTGATCAAGGTAGTAACTTTCTCAGTCTTCTCTTCACTGAAGTCTGTAATTTACTAAAGATAAAAAAAATACAGACTACCCCATACCACCCACAAAGTAACGGTGCGCTAGAGCGAAGCCACCGAACTCTTGCGGAATACCTACGACACTATATTAACAATGACCCACTCACATGGGATACATGGTTACCTTACGCGATGTATGTATATAATACTACACCACATACCTCTACCAACTACTCACCTTACGAACTTTTATATGGATTTCAACCGTTTATTCCAAGCTCACTAAAGCAATCGCCGAAAATATGCTATAATTATGATAATTACGCGAATGAGCTGAGGACTCGCCTTCAATATGCGTGTAAACTGGCAAGGGAGTCTATACTCAAACAAAAGAAAAAATCCAAGGTCTATTACGACAAGAAATCAGAAGCAAAATGTTTCAATGTAGGAGACAAAATCCTTCTTAAAAATCGTCTACTCAAGGGAAAGCTATCATCGCTTTGGGAGGGTCCGTACGAAATTGTCGAAGTGATCTCTCCCGAAAACTCAAAGATAAGGATCGGTAGCAAACATAAAGTAGTTCACAACAATGAACTCAAACCTTTCATCGATTAGCAAAATAAATACTCATGACGTCTTGATCGAAATCATTTCCTTTTCTTTTATTAAACAAATTTTTAAACAAAAATATATAAATACGTACCAAACCTAATTAGACCAATTACTAATATGAATTTTGTAGCCACCTTAAACTAGCACATTCCCTTTTCAGGCAATGAATTCCCTCAGAATTCTCCTTCTGAGCATGTTATTTGCCATGCCAGTATATGGGGGTGGAATCAACATTACCAACCTTGGTCACAACCCAGGGATTTACTTTGAGGAGATTGGCAAGGTTGAGCTTTATGCAAATGAGTGGAAAGTAATAATATTCTACGAATTGTACCACTTGAAAGCTGGTTTGGTGGACTTGGGCAGGCTTGTAAACGAAATAAGTAGTCTGTGTTACTCTTTAAGTGCTGAAAGTAGTTTTGTACAGTTGTGCAATAGTACAGTCATGGAGATGACTCACTTGATGCTGGAACTAACCCATAAAAGCAGTCTTTTGCACGAAGGGTCTAGACAGAAGCGATCACCTTTTGATATTATAGGCACTATAAGTAAATCATTGTTTGGTACATGGAATTCAGAAGACGCTGTATTCTACGACAAACAAATAAACACCTTAAAAGAAAATGAGGAGCACCTATTAACATTAATTAGAAACCAAACTACTATTTTAGATACGACTATTAATATTCTTAATAAAACCCAGAGCGCTATGGAATCACAGTTAGTAGCTCTAAATACAAAGTTACGAACGGTCAAAATGATGATTGGTGAAATTTATGATATGAGCATGGATAACCGTGTCATTAATGAGTTAGAATCATTAACTTCCCTTACAATTCTTGTAATAATGCGTTATCAAAACACATTTAACATTATCATCGATTTGGTTGCCGACGTTCGTCATGGTAAACTACACCCTAATATCATTACACCCAATCAGTTAGAAAACATTCTTACCACCATACGTAAGGAGTTGACAAGTAATGTCAGATTATCCGAACATCTAAAAGGCAACAGCCTCTTACCATTATATCACATAAGTGAAATGAAAGCCGGTGTGCTAAATGACAAAATCATATATGAATTGAAAATACCTCTACCATTCAGAGAGAGCTATCAATTATACAAAGCTATCCCTTTGCCCACACCTGTTGGAGAAAAATTCGTTTTTATACAACCTACCATGGACTATCTAGTAGTTGACTATAATAGAGAACACTATTACGATATGTCGCAAACAGAGGTTGCCAGCTGTCTAACAGAAAATCATGATCTGTTCTTGTGCCGATTAGTGCACCCAATTTTCAATTATCAAGCCAGCAACAACATGTGCGAACTGGCACTTCTCCGAAGAGAAAGTAATGTCCCAAGCACGTGCAGTCTACGAGAATCTTCTGAAAAATCATTTTGGATCCAACTATCGCAAGTTAATAAATGGCTATATTCAACCCGATTTAATATGACAGTCGATGTAGTCTGCCAAGATAAAATATACCCGCACATACTCACTGGCACTGGAATCGTAGAGTTAACGGACTCTTGTTATCTCAGGACAAGAGATTTCACTATTCAAGCTTACACCTCCAAAGTAAATAAATTAAAGAAATTTTCCGTACCCCCTTTAAACATCTCGTATATGGTGAATCAAACGAGATCCTATCCACTTGTAGGCAACAATGCCACAAATTTTGTTAAATACACATCTGATAAAGATCTAGAAGAGCTGTCAAAACAAATTAACACATTGAAGACCGAAGAGAATGTTGGACTTAAAGCTCTAGACACCCACGAGATACACCATTATGCATTGGGTTACGCCGTGCTACTAATCATTTTGATATATGCTCTTTATCGAAACTATAAACGCGTATTAAGACTCCTCTCGTGTAAATGCAAAACTGACGTTGCCGAAACCGTTGAGAATGGTGAAGAAATCCAAACCGAGGACGAGCAAGTAATGACCGAAAGAGAACCAGGTGAGGTTAGATTTTCCTTAATTAGAGATTAGATCATCAAAAAGATGCAATCAAAAATGTACAATTTAAAGTTCGTATTTGAATTTCCTCAACTTTATATACGTTATATTGTAGTGAATAGGCATAAGTTTTGTCATTTTTATATACTATAGAAATAAAAAAAAAATAATAATAAAATAAAAAAAAAAAATAAAAATATTATTTTATAAAAAAAAAAGGAGAGAGAAGTAAACGAATAACTTACCTTTTGTATCATTAAATCCTTCTATTTCTTTTAAAAAAACCTAATATGATAACCAATAACATAGGTTGGCAGATTACTCATTAGTATTTTGTAATCATTTACTTAATTTTTCTTTAAATTTGAAAAAAAAAAAAAAAAAAAAACAATTAATATTTCGTAATCATTTATTCTTCAAACGCATAATTTTTTTTTGTATGCATTAGTAATTTTTAATCTTTTATTTCATTTTCTTTGTTATAACATAGATAATAGCATATATTAATTAATTACGTATTAGTATTAATTTGTTTCATTCTTTAAATTTAGGTACTATGATGTACGATAACATTAAAAAAAAAAAAAATAAACAGGTTAACTTTCCAAAATATTAGAGAGGGACTCTAGACGATGCCGTACAAAGAAAACTCATGATCCCTTCAGGTTATTAGTTTCCTTTTTTTTTTGGGGATGGTGTTATGATGGTGCCTCATAACTCTCACATATGTATCCCATAAATTATTTCGCTTATTCAAGCACTTTCATTTTCCCATGCTCCATTTGTCACTTATCGCCGTCCTAAAATCTAAATTTTTGTAACGATTAAAGCAAAATAAACAGAATTTTTCTAAAAGATAAGTGCACACAAGTGGCATATTAAATTTCAGACATACAAAGTCGCGATGGCCTACGTGATAAAATGGGCAAAAGAGGAAATATGCTGACGCTGCGGTAAAGGCGTCAGCGGTACCTAAACGGGCAACATAGGAAAGATGTTCGAGTTTTGGATATATACTTGCGCGCGTCGGATCGTCTCGAGTCTCGTCTTGATTAAATTTTGATTCTTGTTAAATTCAAATGAACAAAAGCAGTCTATTTTAAATAAAGAAATAAAGAAGAATTGTATAGAAATAAAATAAAATTGTGTTTTAATTATTATTATTGAAACGCGTACATCCAATTCTCCGCCTGCCCGCTCTTCCCCTTCATATAGGTAAGCACGGCGGGAGGACGTAACATCATGTCATCGAGGGACTTTCGCACCTATGACATACTCCAGGTGCTGGTAAGATGCTGAAGAAAATTATTAAATAATAAACGATAATGGAAGTCTTCAATGTATAAGTTTACATTCTTTTCATTCTGTTTGTATTAATATGAAGTAACACACCCATACTATAGCCGTCTACTTATTGTAATTTATATAACTGCTTTGTATAATTGTATGAGGCCTCTCCTCGTCTGATTGAACGATTTTGCAATCAGTACTTGCGTAACCATCGAATGAATTGTACTGAAGGAAAATACATAGATATATTTTACTTATTGCACCCGGGTCTTTTAATTAATTAACCTACCACAAACGCGTTTTATTATTGATGCCGAAACCCGGGAAGCGAGTGCTCATACCAAAAATACCATTGAAGTTTATTTAATCAAGGTGTAGTTACCAATTGTCTGTGAAGCGTGGTCGGTAATTAACGGAATTGCCTCAGTGACTATGAATTTCACTTATGGAGGAGTATATAGAGGTCAAGTGACCAAACTAACTAAAGAGGCTAGTAAATATTTAGAACATTATAAATTTCAAGCAAAAATGTGTAATTCGAATAATTTTGATACCGCTGAAAGAGAACTAACAGTGTATCTTGAATGGTTACGGTTTGCTCGTGAAAGTCTCAACATAACAAACGAACACGTGCGTTCCACTAATAAACCTTAAGGCTGCGAAAGGGAATTCGAAGGTCTTGCAGAATATGACGATAAGTCTATCTCGGCTATCGCGTGCCTTAATCAATGATTATTAAACATTCGAGAGTTGCAGAAACGCTTTGATAGTGAAAATGACTTATAGCGATTTCGTAATGTTGTTCGGCATGCTAACATAAAGCTTCCAAAGTTAAAGCTCAAAGAATTCTCTGGCGATATTATAAATTGGCAGCCCTTTTGGGAACAATTCAAGTCCACCGTCCATGAAAATTCCAGTCTCAATGGAGCGGATAAATTTAATTATTTGCAAACAGTTCTTACGGGAAAAGCCCCTGCATCAATCGCTGGATTTACTCCTATACAAGCATGCTATGATGCCGCTATTTCTCTACTCCAAGAAGAGTATGGTCAGACGGATAAAATAATAGATAGATATGTACAACAACTATTATCAATACAGCCTGTCGCATCAAAGCATGATGTCATAAGTTTACTGAAATTTTATAATATGGTTCTCTCCAGCATAAGATTTCTAACAGCGCTCGGGATGCCGTCGACTCAATATTATGTCATGTTAAAATCGGTTTTGTTGAAATGTATGCCTAGTGACCTCAGAATAGAATATTATCGTACAGCTGCTAGTGACGAAAAGGAAGTTATCGACGCTACGATAAAAAGGGATGATGAAAGCATAAGTTCTGTGGCTATCGAAGGTGACGCAGAGGTCAGTCGTTTGTCCAAGTTTCTTAGTACAGAAGTTGAAGAACTCGAAAAATCAAAATTTGTGCCGTCTTCTTCTATTAAACCAAATTCATTCAAAACAGATGCTGGGCTATTTACTACCGCCGCAAGTGTAAAATTCTGTTTTTTCTGCAAAGCAAATAAGCATCTCACAGTCGAATGCGCTAGTGTGATTCTAATTTCGAAAAATAAAGACATGCTCAAGCGAGATGGAAGATGTTTCCGTTGTACTAAGAGAGGGCGTACTACTAAAATTGTGCAGCCCGTGTTACATGTAAGAAGTGCAGGGGAAGGCACGCATCTACCATATGTGAGCTCGTAAAGATATTTCGCAGAAATTAAACTTACCGATAATAGGGACGTATAAAGTTAGTGTGATTCCATTTGGATATAATGAACCAACAGTTTCACAAGTATGTAATCGCGTGCAAAGGCTGATTAAGAGTCAACACAGCGATAAATTTTTCACGTTAGAAGAGGTAGAGGTACCGAACATCTGTATAGATTGCCTGTCAATCCTCGATGAAAATCATTGTTTATTTTCTGAGTTTCCACTAGCTGACGCTCGTCCGACCAATTTGCAGCCAGAATCTGGATAAGCATCTTGAGATGAAACGAGTATATGATAATTTGACAGCCATAAAAACAGCATTCGGTTGGACATTGCAGGGGAGAATACCAGAAATTCTACGTTGTACAAGTTTTAATATAATTCCATCTGTTTCTTTGCACACAACATTTTTTAACGAATTTGATTTTAGAAAACATTGGCATCTTGAGACACTCCGAATTAATAACGATACCGTTGACGACAACTTCACCGAAATTTATTCCAGGGATTGTATAAGGAAATCCGATGAACGCTACTTAGTGTCATTACCTTGGAAAAATCTGCAACATAAATTGGATAGTAATAAATCTGGAGCGCTTTTCAGTCTTTATTCGCTAACAAGAAAATTATCTCAAGAAGCTGGAAGGCTACTCGAATATGACAATGCCACGCGTGAGTTCATATCGTCAGGGTTTGGTGAAAAAGTTACACATGATTTAATTCCTGACCGAATTTACTAACTACCACATCGCCCTGTATACCGTAACGATAAAAGGACAACAAAACTTCGAATAGTTTTTGACGCTTCAGCACATGCTCCGAACGAACCCTCATTGAACGACCACCTTCATACTGGATCGAATTTTTTGCCGGATATTTTAAAGATCTTATTGAACTTCCGTATGGGTTAATTTGGATTGATTGCTGACATTGAGGAGGCTTTCCTTAAAATATTACTCGCGACTCGCATCGTTTTCTATGGTACTCCACAAAGGTTTCACCTGGTGGTAGCATTCCGCCTATACGAGAATATAGAATGACGCGTGTGACTTTCGGAGTGACCTGCAGACCGTTTTTATTAGGAGCTACCATTCAAAATCATTTAGATAAAGAATGTGACAAATTTCCTGAAATACGTAAGAGAATGCGTGATTGTTTTTATATGGATGACTTGATTGTGACTGTTAATAATGAGGATTCAGAAATGAATTGTTCACTGCAGGAACTATGATTTTGCGCGGAGCTTCTACGAATCTTCGCCAATGGAATTCGAACAGCGATTTTATTCGTTCAAGCTTCGGGACTGAGGCAGTGCCTCCTGCAATGCAGAAGGTGCTGGGCATTCCTTGGTTTTTGACAGCAGATGAGCTTGCAGTAAATATAGAACCTTTTTTAAGTTTTTTAAATGGACTGTCAACAATACGAAACGAAGTGCGCTGCAAATTATATCCAGGGTATATGACCATTTGGGGCTACTTTTGCCATGCATAGTGAGACTGAAGATGCCTGGCGTTTAAAACTTAATTGAAACTCCGAGCTAAAGAGCGATCTACTTCTAACTTGGAAACAATGCTGTACCAATTTAATAGAACTAAAGGACTTAACAATTCCCAGACCTGTGCTAGGAGAAACCGACTCAGTGATTAACGAGATTCACACCTTTGCCGATGCCAATGTGAAAGCCTGCGGATGTGTTGCATATTTCCGAGCTACTGGCAGGCATGGACATATTACAGTGCAAATTCTGATAGCCAAAACTCGTATAGCGCCTTTGATGGAAGATGGATTGAAAGAGTTAACCTTGCCGCGATTGGAATTAACTTCTTCTTTAATTGGTATTAGACTATGTTTATATCTCCATAAAAGTCTGAATGTAATTTTTAAATCCTTTTTATGGACCGATTCCAAAATAACGTTGCACTGGATTTATGGTAACTCAAAGAAGTGGAAACCCTACGTCGCTAATCGCGTTGAAGAGATTCCAAAAATTACAAGTTTAACCGATTTGAGATATTGTCCTGGAGCAGAAAATCCTGCTGATTTAGGAATAAAAGCGGATAAGCTGCGGAATTCTATTATGGGTTTTAATGGTGCTTATTGGCTAAAAGTTTCCTCGAAGACTCGGCCACGAAACGAATTTAATACTGAAACTTTGAAGATTGAGGTAACAGAACCGTTGTTTACTCTTAGCCAACCATTATCGGAATATAGTTCTTGGCGGTGACTTCTGCGAGTAACCTCGTATTGTTTATGTTTCATCGAACGAACTAACCGACAACGTGGAAACTGTAAGTATTCAAAGTTTTTAACTGCTGTTGAACTCAAATTTTGGATAATTTACATTCAACAACTATGTTATAGAAACGAGTTAAAGTATCTTACCAATAAAGGCGATATCCCTCGATCATCGAAGATATTTATTCTCAACCAAATGATTGATGAGGACGGAGTGTTAGGAACTTGTTCGCGATTAAGAATGTTGGAGGATATTCAGATATCGAACCCTATTATTCCACCAAGGAGTCTTATTTAACCGAACTTATTATGAAGGATGCACATGAGACAACACTACACGGAAGAGTTAATCTTGTGCTCTCCATAGTAAGAGAAAAAATTTTGTTCCGAAGGCACGTCAATTAATTCGTAAAATTATAAAGGATTGTAGCTTTTGCAAGAAAATGTATGGTAAACTTATTTCACCGCCATATGCACCGCAGCCACCAGAACGGTTAAAACCCTCCCAACCATTTGAAACAACTGGAATTGATTTCGCTGGCCTCTTATACAAGATGTCGATGGAACTCCCAACAAAGCATATGTCCCTTTGTTCACGTGTCAGAGCATTTCACTTGGAGCTTACTCAAGATATAACTACCGAAAGTTGTTTCCTAACATTAAGGCGATTTATCTCTCGTACTTTTAAGCATGCCCCAAAGGAGGTAGCTGTGCTACAAACATTTTTAATGGCGAGAATCTTCACGACTTCCTGAGTCATCAGAACATCACTTGGAAGTTCATCGTCGAGCGAGCTCCTTGGTGGGGTGGATTTTAGGAATGTATGGTACGAACCGATAAGAATGGTCTAGTTTAATTATCGATGAAATCACTAATCTTTTAATCGAAACTGAGGCAAAAGCTAATTCAAGACCTTTAACCTATATTTCAGAGGATCCGTTGGACTTGAATCCGTTAACGCCAAATCATTTTTTTTAGTAGCAAAACTGAATACGATTGCATCTCAGTTACCGCATTTAAAACAATCAGTAAATCAAGACATTCGAAATATGTGAGTGGCTCGATGTAAACTGGCCGAATTTATTTGGAAACTATGGAAGTTTTAGTACCTGCAACAATTAAGATCCTTACATCACAAGAACAGAGGATTTTCTTTAAATGTGAAGCCTCGAGATGTCGTTCAAGTTAATGATGCCTCTGGACCTAGACTATTTTGGTAGCTAACGCTTGTTGAAGTAGCTTTTCCTGGACGAGACCTCACGGTTAGAGCATGTGATGTCCGTTACCTAATGGATCAAAGCTTGGAAGACCTATGCAACACCTATACGCAATTGAAATCCTATAATTTTGGGTGGTGGAGGATGAAGAAAATTATTAAATAATAAACGAAAATAGAAGTCTTCAATGTATAAGTTTAAGTTATTGCCATTCCATTTGTATTAATTTGAAGTAACTCACACATACCACAGCTGTGTACTTATTGTAATTTATATAAATGCTTTGTATAATTGTATGAGGCCTCTGTTCGTCTGATTGAACGATTTTGCAATCATTACTTGCGTAACCATCGAATGAATTGTACCGAAGGAAAATACATACATTTATTTTAATTATTATACCCGGGTCTTTATTAGACCTATTTCTTATTCATTCTTTGAATGTGGTAAATTCTGGTTTTTTTTGCAGGTTGGTCGAACTCTCTCCCTCCTCCCCCGTTGAACAGCCACGGTCAACCGTCGCCTTATTGCCTTGATTCCTCGTTTGTGATACTTGACGAATTTCAGCATTGTATCAGCAAGTACACGTAGGTGTACTTGGTATCGGTCAGGAAAATTGATCGTCTCTTCTCTATTTCGTAGTGTTTGTATTTTTCTGAAATCGATCCCTTCTATGATCTTTCTAGGTATAAATATATCAACTTTTTCACGAGTGATGAATCGCTGTACGGAATTCCCTGCACGCATTTCGACTTCCTTAATGCTAGACAGAACCTAGAGTTTGTGCAAGTCAATGACTTGGGATGATTGCTGGTTCATTTAATTTTGGCTCCGTTTGAGGAGTGGTTCAACTAAACTAGCTGATCGTTGAGTCGTCTTCGATGAGGATGGAGCATCGACCGCGTCTGCACTTTGGGAGGTTGTCTTTTGCTAACCCGCTGACTATTGCAACCCGGGAGCATAAAATTTAAGTTCCGGTCATCATAGATATCTAACAATTCCTGATCAATCCGGTGGCTTGTTGATGGCACCGGATCTATTGACTCGGTCGGAGTTTTTTTCGGTTGACCAGTCAGGACGTCACATCCTTTTTCCACGTACCAGCTCACATCTAGAGGAATGTATGGAACAACACAACAATTAACATATGCGCTAGACAACACATGTTTGTTAATGAAACACTCAATTGCTTGGAAGACGGCAGATTTTTGTTACCGGTCTTGTGAATGTGCATCTTGGAGTTCGGATTTGTACTACTCTTATTAAATCATCGGATCCAGCGTATATTTCTTCGATACGTCCAAGGACCATAGGGTTGCAGGTGTGTTATCACATTTTAATAACACCACCTCTCCTTTTTTGAGATATGGTTCTGCTTTACACCATTTAGGCCTATTTTGTAGTTGATTCGGGTAGTCTTTGGACCAATAATTCCAGAGTTTCTGAACTATCTTTTGTATGTATTTCCATCTGGTTGAATAATTTGGTTTCTCCGCCGAGTAATTTGGTTCTGGAATTGCGGCTTATGCTTGTCCAAATGTCCGGCAGTTAGTATTAATTAATCATTTGGGTCGTTGTTGACCCGAAATAACGGCGTTGAGTTAAGGCAGGCTTCCACTTGTGCTACCAGCGTAGCGTATTTCTCAAAGGTGAGGGTAGAGTTTTCAATGAATCTACGCAAATGATATTTGGTGGACTTAACACCGGCTTCCCATAATCCTCCGAATTGAGGAGCTGCAGGTGGGTTCATATGCAAATTAATGGCTTTCGATGTTAGGTATTCCGCAGCGTCTGGGCATGCTTCCTTTATAGCCGCAATCTGAGTAGTTATAATTGCACAGCCCTCTTCTACTCACAAATCTTTTTAATGCTGCAAAGAAAACCTCCGATGTCAGGTCAGACTCTAACTCAAGATGTATCGCCTTTGTCGCCATGCAAACGAAGGGGCTGAAATATGCTTTTTGTAGTTTAGCTTTTCTTATGTTTGCTGCCTTGATGGTTATCGGTCCCGCATAATCGATTTCAACCTTGGAAAAGTGTCTACTAATATCTACCCTTGCTGTTGGTAGACTGCCCATTAATTGTGTCGACACTGCTTGTCGTTGCCGGAAGCATTTGGCGTACTTATGCAAACTTGTTGAGATGCAACGTCTTCCGTCTAAGGTGCAGACTGAGCTGCGGCTAGTATTTAGCACTAAAGCGGTACTACCAATTAACGTTTCTAAATGTAGTTTGTCGATAAGCATTAGTGTTACATGATGATTACGTGGTAAGATTATCATGTGTTTCCTACCATATGATAACAGGGCGTTATACAATCGTCCTCCGACTCTCATTAATCCATCCTTGTCCAATATTTGATTGAGCCTTAATAGCCTGCTAATTTTGGATAAAATTTTGTGTTGTGACAGATTTTGATGTTCCTCTGGAAACGCTGTTAATTGGACCATTTTGAATATAGTCCACTCTACGTACTTATATTCATCATTAGTGAGAGGCTGATCTCTCTGGCTTTTAGGATTTTCGCAATTATAGCGAAATCATTGTAACTGTTCTGTGATATGCAATAAACGCGCGAATGAGGAATTTCTTTGTAGAATGTCTTCTCTAATGTTTCTCAACAGACTAGTTACTATCGGTGTTTTTTCTTCCAATGTTGTTGACTGTGTGATTTAATTGTGCCTTAGCCACTTTATTTTGTTCCTTTGTTAGCCACGTTTGGCCGTGCCACCATAGTTTGTTGGTAACCAATAGTTTGGATGAAGTGCCTCGTGATACTATTTCTGCTGAGTTTTGTGCTGATGAAATGTGTCGCCAATGACCATATTTTAATGTGTCCTGTATTTCTACGACCTTGTTAGCGACGTAGATTTTCCAATTCGAGCAATGCCCCTTGATCCACGCCAGTACGATTGTAGAGTCTGTCCAAGCAACTATTGGAATGTTTTGAAAGTGCATGCCTTGAACTACCGTTTTTAATAACTTCACTAGTAGTATCGCAGCATTGAGCTCAAGACTTGGTATTGTAGTTGGCTTAATAGGTGCCACCTTAGTTTTTGCAGTTAGTAAGTATGACACTATTTCGCCATTTTCTTGCTCTACACGTAAGTATACTATAGCAGCATATGCCTTAGATGAAGCATCACAAAATCCGTGAATTTGCATATGTTCTCCTGGGGAATAGTGTATACATCTTGGGATCTGCACCTCTTCTAGCCTTTGTAAATTGTTTACAAATAGCTTCCATTGTTGCCTTATCTGGTCCGTTACATGGTCATCCCCAGCCGAACCTGTAATCCATAGATTTTGGATTAAGATTTAGGCTTCTACCAAAACAGGAGCCATCCAGCCTAGTGGATCATATAAGGACGCAATTCCGGATAGTATGCTTCTTTTTCTTAGAAATTGAGGTTCACACCAGGGTTGATTCCAAAGGTAAAATAGTCCGACTAAGGATACCATTTAATTCCCAATGTCTTTATTGACTCAGCGTCTGAAAGTTTCAATGAGTTTTTTAGCTCTTTGTGTTCTGGACGAAGATCGTGTAGCAGTTTATTGTCATTGCTGGATCATTTACGTAGATTGAATCTTGCAGATTACAACATTTGAATGAGTCAGCTCCAGCTAACAATTCATCCAACTAGAAGTTTTGATATACTGCTTCTGCTGCAAGAGACCACTTGGGACGTTTATCTTCAGCTAGTTATTGGAGTGTCCTGATAGCTAAGTATGGAGCTGATGTGGTACCAAAGGTCACTGTTTTCAATATATAATCTCTTAGGATGCCCGTTTTTGGGTGCCGCCATATAATTCTTTGATAGGTTTGATGATCCGGATGTACTTAAATCATGCGACACATTTTCTCCATATCTGCATTCATTACAATTTTGTGTTTTCTCCTATTTAATAGTGTTGTAAACAACGTAGGCTGAAGGGTTGGTCCATTTAGCAGAAACTTGTTAAGCGAAACTCCATTCATGTTTTTTGCAGAGGTATTAAACACAACGCGTAATTTAGTTGTGCTGCTATCGTTAACGATGGCATGATGTGGAATGTAATAATGCTGCTCTGGGTTCTGTTGTAAATCTATTTCCTTCATGTGATTTAATTGTATGTATTCATCTAGACACTTTTCGTAATCATCTAGACACTTTTCGTTATGAATTCAGAGTTTTTTGAAAATTGGTGTTGTCGATTCTCAAAACGCCTAATTGCCTGTTGTCTAGAATTGCCTAGTATTGGTGTAGTATTGTCGAAAAAGGTAACTTCACTGCATACCTTCCAGTGACTAACCTGATGCATGTGTCTTTATATAGTGTTTGGCACAGCTGTTCATACTTTTTTGAAATGCGACCAGTGGAAACTTCCTCCGTTTCCCAAAATTGTCTGTGCTGCATGTCCAGCTAATTAGTAGTAGCCATGGAAGCGTTAACATGAGTTTTGTGATTTGTGTTGTCTGTACCTTATACCACGCCTTCTTGTACAATTTTTGCGTACACCTTGGCACCCAACAGAGCATCTATTTTGCCAGGCTTCCAATAGTTGGGATCTGCGAGTTTTAATTTTTCTAGATGTCGATAACTTTTCTTGGATCTAGTTGGCAAGTTATCAGTAATGTTGTTTATTACTAGTGAGTTTTCCTAGCTCTGTGTCTTGTTTGGACCACAGGATTGTAAAAATAGCTTGGTTTGTTTATCAAAGTTGCTCATTGAACTTTTATTTGGTTCTGTTACAACTACCGCTGTAGATTGGCATTTGGGGTTTAACTTATGACATGCAGCCTGAGTAATGAATGAGCACTACGATCCTGAGTCAGTAAACCATCGTAGTATTTGTGATTTTCCTAATCCAGCTTTAACTTTGACTAAAGCTGTCGATAGTAAAGCATATGATATTTCCATATTCATATAGGTCTGAGTGATTTGTGGAGATTCAGTATTGTTACTGGACGTTGGATTTGTTTGCCTGGTCTCATGAGTATCGTTGTTACGATGTAGAAGTCGTTTTGTTTGTGACTTGTTTCCAACTTCAACTCCTTGATGTATATTGATTTCCTCTACAGTTTTGGGTTGTAAATTAATTCCATTAACATCCTCGTGAAGTGTGGTATGATGCCTTTTCTTGGATTTAGAAATTTATACCTGCTTGGACAATTAGCTACTGAATGCTTCTTTGATAGACAGTTATAACAATGTTTGTTTGTTGTAACTAGCTTCTGTTTACTCTGTATATCCATTATTTGGAATTTATTGCAATGTTGTAGTAAATGATCTCCATTGCATGAAGAATATTTTGTGGAAATTACTACGTGATATGAACCTTTTTTAAGTTTTTTAAATGGACTGTCAACAATACGAAACGAAGTGCGCTGCAAATTATATCCAGGGTATATGACCATTTCGGGCTACTTTTGCCATGCATAGTAAGACTGAAGATGCCTGGCGTTTAAAACTTAATTGAAACTCCGAGCTAAAGAGCGATCTACTTCTAACTTGGAAACAATGCTGTACCAATTTAATAGAACTAAAGGACTTAACAATTCCCAGACCTGTGCTAGGAGAAACCGACTCAGTGATTAACGAGATTCACACCTTTGCCGATGCCAGTGTGAAAGCCTGCGGATGTGTTGCGTATTTCCGAGCTACTGGCAGGCATGGACTTATTACAGTGCAAATTCTGATAGCCAAAACTCGTATAGCGCCTTTGATGGAAGATGGATTGAAAGAGTTAACCTTGCCGCGATTGGAATTAACTTCTTCTTTAATTGGTATTAGACTATGTTTATATCTCCATAAAAGTCTGAATGTAATTTTTAAATCCTTTTTATGGACCGATTCCAAAATAACGTTGCACTGGATTTATGGTAACTCAAAGAAGTGGAAACCCTACGTCGCTAATCGCGTTGAAGAGATTGCAAAAATTACAAGTTTAACCGATTTGAGATCTTGTCCTGGAGCAGAAAATCCTGCCGATTTAGGAATAAAAGCGGATAAGCTGCGGAATTCTATTATGGATTTTAATGGTCCTTATTGGTTAAAAGTTTCCTCGAAGACTCGGCCACGAAACGAATTTAATACTGAAACTTTGAAGATTGAGGTAACAGAACCGTTGTTTACTCTTAGCCAACCATTATCGGAATATAGTTCTTGGCGGTGACTTCTGCGAGTAACCTCGTATTGTTTATGTTTCATCGAACGAACTAACCGACAACGTGGAAACTGTAAGTATTCAAAGTTTTTAACTGCTGTTGAACTCAAATTTTGGATAATTTACATTCAACAACTATGTTATAGAAACCAGTTAAAGTATCTTACCAATAAAGACGATATCCCTCGATCATCGAAGATGTTTACTCTCAACCAAATGATTGATGAGGACGGAGTGTTAGGAACTTGTTCGCGATTAAGAATGTTGGAGGATAGCCAGATATCGAACCCTATTATTCCACCAAGGAGTCTTATTTAACCGAACTTATTATGAAGGATGCACATGAGACAACACTACACGGAAGAGTTAATCTTGTGCTCTCCATAGTAAGAGAAAAAATTTTGTTCCGAAGGCACGTCAATTAATTCGTAAAATTATAAAGGATTGTAGCTTTTGCAAGAAAATGTATGGTAAACTTATTTCACCGCCATATGCACCGCAGCCACCAGAACGGTTAAAACCCTCCCAACCATTTGAAGCAACTGGAATTGATTTCGCTGGCCTCTTATACAAGATGTCGATGGAACTCCCAACAAAGCATATGTCCCTTTGTTCACGTGTGAGAGCATTTCACTTGGAGCTTACTCAAGATTTAACTACCGAAAGTTGTTTCCTAGCATTAAGGCGATTTATCTCTCGTACTTTTAAGCATGCCCCAAAGCAGGTAGCTGTGCTACAAACATTTTTAATGGCGAGAATCTTCACGACTTCCTGAGTCATCAGAACATCACTTGGAAGTTCATCGTCGAGCGAGCTCCTTGGTGGGGTGGATTTTAGGAATGTATGGTACGAACCGATAAGAATGGTCTAGTTTAATTATCGATGAAATCACTAATCTTTTAATCGAAACTGAGGCAAAAGCTAATTCAAGACCTTTAACCTATATTTCAGAGGATCCGTTGGACTTGAATCCGTTAACGCCAAATCATTTTTTTTAGTAGCAAAACTGAATACGATTGCATCTCAGTTACCGCATTTAAAACAATCAGTAAATCAAGACATTCGAAATATGTGAGTGGCTCGATGTAAACTGGCCGAATTTATTTGGAAACTATGGAAGTTTTAGTACCTGCAACAATTAAGATCCTTACATCACAAGAACAGAGGATTTTCTTTAAATGTGAAGCCTCGAGATGTCGTTCAAGTTAATGATGCCTCTGGACCTAGACTATTTTGGTAGCTAACGCTTGTTGAAGTAGCTTTTCCTGGACGAGACCTCACGGTTAGAGCATGTGATGTCCGTTACCTAATGGATCAAAGCTTGGAAGACCTATGCAACACCTATACGCAATTGAAATCCTATAATTTTGGGTGGTGGAGGATGAAGAAAATTATTAAATAATAAACGAAAATAGAAGTCTTCAATGTATAAGTTTAAGTTATTGCCATTCCATTTGTATTAATTTGAAGTAACTCACACATACCACAGCTGTGTACTTATTGTAATTTATATAAATGCTTTGTATAATTGTATGAGGCCTCTGTTCGTCTGATTGAACGATTTTGCAATCATTACTTGCGTAACCATCGAATGAATTGTACCGAAGGAAAATACATACATTTATTTTAATTATTATACCCGGGTCTTTATTAGACCTATTTCTTATTCATTCTTTGAATGTGGTAAATTCTGGTTTTTTTTGCAGGTTGGTCGAACTCTCTCCCTCCTCCCCCGTTGAACAGCCACGGTCAACCGTCGCCTTATTGCCTTGATTCCTCGTTTGTGATACTTGACGAATTTCAGCATTGTATCAGCAAGTACACGTAGGTGTACTTGGTATCGGTCAGGAAAATTGATCGTCTCTTCTCTATTTCGTAGTGTTTGTATTTTTCTGAAATCGATCCCTTCTATGATCTTTCTAGGTATAAATATATCAACTTTTTCACGAGTGATGAATCGCTGTACGGAATTCCCTGCACGCATTTCGACTTCCTTAATGCTAGACAGAACCTAGAGTTTGTGCAAGTCAATGACTTGGGATGATTGCTGGTTCATTTAATTTTGGCTCCGTTTGAGGAGTGGTTCAACTAAACTAGCTGATCGTTGAGTCGTCTTCGATGAGGATGGAGCATCGACCGCGTCTGCACTTTGGGAGGTTGTCTTTTGCTAACCCGCTGACTATTGCAACCCGGGAGCATAAAATTTAAGTTCCGGTCATCATAGATATCTAACAATTCCTGATCAATCCGGTGGCTTGTTGATGGCACCGGATCTATTGACTCGGTCGGAGTTTTTTTCGGTTGACCAGTCAGGACGTCACATCCTTTTTCCACGTACCAGCTCACATCTAGAGGAATGTATGGAACAACACAACAATTAACATATGCGCTAGACAACACATGTTTGTTAATGAAACACTCAATTGCTTGGAAGACGGCAGATTTTTGTTACCGGTCTTGTGAATGTGCATCTTGGAGTTCGGATTTGTACTACTCTTATTAAATCATCGGATCCAGCGTATATTTCTTCGATACGTCCAAGGACCATAGGGTTGCAGGTGTGTTATCACATTTTAATAACACCACCTCTCCTTTTTTGAGATATGGTTCTGCTTTACACCATTTAGGCCTATTTTGTAGTTGATTCGGGTAGTCTTTGGACCAATAATTCCAGAGTTTCTGAACTATCTTTTGTATGTATTTCCATCTGGTTGAATAATTTGGTTTCTCCGCCGAGTAATTTGGTTCTGGAATTGCGGCTTATGCTTGTCCAAATGTCCGGCAGTTAGTATTAATTAATCATTTGGGTCGTTGTTGACCCGAAATAACGGCGTTGAGTTAAGGCAGGCTTCCACTTGTGCTACCAGCGTAGCGTATTTCTCAAAGGTGAGGGTAGAGTTTTCAATGAATCTACGCAAATGATATTTGGTGGACTTAACACCGGCTTCCCATAATCCTCCGAATTGAGGAGCTGCAGGTGGGTTCATATGCAAATTAATGGCTTTCGATGTTAGGTATTCCGCAGCGTCTGGGCATGCTTCCTTTATAGCCGCAATCTGAGTAGTTATAATTGCACAGCCCTCTTCTACTCACAAATCTTTTTAATGCTGCAAAGAAAACCTCCGATGTCAGGTCAGACTCTAACTCAAGATGTATCGCCTTTGTCGCCATGCAAACGAAGGGGCTGAAATATGCTTTTTGTAGTTTAGCTTTTCTTATGTTTGCTGCCTTGATGGTTATCGGTCCCGCATAATCGATTTCAACCTTGGAAAAGTGTCTACTAATATCTACCCTTGCTGTTGGTAGACTGCCCATTAATTGTGTCGACACTGCTTGTCGTTGCCGGAAGCATTTGGCGTACTTATGCAAACTTGTTGAGATGCAACGTCTTCCGTCTAAGGTGCAGACTGAGCTGCGGCTAGTATTTAGCACTAAAGCGGTACTACCAATTAACGTTTCTAAATGTAGTTTGTCGATAAGCATTAGTGTTACATGATGATTACGTGGTAAGATTATCATGTGTTTCCTACCATATGATAACAGGGCGTTATACAATCGTCCTCCGACTCTCATTAATCCATCCTTGTCCAATATTTGATTGAGCCTTAATAGCCTGCTAATTTTGGATAAAATTTTGTGTTGTGACAGATTTTGATGTTCCTCTGGAAACGCTGTTAATTGGACCATTTTGAATATAGTCCACTCTACGTACTTATATTCATCATTAGTGAGAGGCTGATCTCTCTGGCTTTTAGGATTTTCGCAATTATAGCGAAATCATTGTAACTGTTCTGTGATATGCAATAAACGCGCGAATGAGGAATTTCTTTGTAGAATGTCTTCTCTAATGTTTCTCAACAGACTAGTTACTATCGGTGTTTTTTCTTCCAATGTTGTTGACTGTGTGATTTAATTGTGCCTTAGCCACTTTATTTTGTTCCTTTGTTAGCCACGTTTGGCCGTGCCACCATAGTTTGTTGGTAACCAATAGTTTGGATGAAGTGCCTCGTGATACTATTTCTGCTGAGTTTTGTGCTGATGAAATGTGTCGCCAATGACCATATTTTAATGTGTCCTGTATTTCTACGACCTTGTTAGCGACGTAGATTTTCCAATTCGAGCAATGCCCCTTGATCCACGCCAGTACGATTGTAGAGTCTGTCCAAGCAACTATTGGAATGTTTTGAAAGTGCATGCCTTGAACTACCGTTTTTAATAACTTCACTAGTAGTATCGCAGCATTGAGCTCAAGACTTGGTATTGTAGTTGGCTTAATAGGTGCCACCTTAGTTTTTGCAGTTAGTAAGTATGACACTATTTCGCCATTTTCTTGCTCTACACGTAAGTATACTATAGCAGCATATGCCTTAGATGAAGCATCACAAAATCCGTGAATTTGCATATGTTCTCCTGGGGAATAGTGTATACATCTTGGGATCTGCACCTCTTCTAGCCTTTGTAAATTGTTTACAAATAGCTTCCATTGTTGCCTTATCTGGTCCGTTACATGGTCATCCCCAGCCGAACCTGTAATCCATAGATTTTGGATTAAGATTTAGGCTTCTACCAAAACAGGAGCCATCCAGCCTAGTGGATCATATAAGGACGCAATTCCGGATAGTATGCTTCTTTTTCTTAGAAATTGAGGTTCACACCAGGGTTGATTCCAAAGGTAAAATAGTCCGACTAAGGATACCATTTAATTCCCAATGTCTTTATTGACTCAGCGTCTGAAAGTTTCAATGAGTTTTTTAGCTCTTTGTGTTCTGGACGAAGATCGTGTAGCAGTTTATTGTCATTGCTGGATCATTTACGTAGATTGAATCTTGCAGATTACAACATTTGAATGAGTCAGCTCCAGCTAACAATTCATCCAACTAGAAGTTTTGATATACTGCTTCTGCTGCAAGAGACCACTTGGGACGTTTATCTTCAGCTAGTTATTGGAGTGTCCTGATAGCTAAGTATGGAGCTGATGTGGTACCAAAGGTCACTGTTTTCAATATATAATCTCTTAGGATGCCCGTTTTTGGGTGCCGCCATATAATTCTTTGATAGGTTTGATGATCCGGATGTACTTAAATCATGCGACACATTTTCTCCATATCTGCATTCATTACAATTTTGTGTTTTCTCCTATTTAATAGTGTTGTAAACAACGTAGGCTGAAGGGTTGGTCCATTTAGCAGAAACTTGTTAAGCGAAACTCCATTCATGTTTTTTGCAGAGGTATTAAACACAACGCGTAATTTAGTTGTGCTGCTATCGTTAACGATGGCATGATGTGGAATGTAATAATGCTGCTCTGGGTTCTGTTGTAAATCTATTTCCTTCATGTGATTTAATTGTATGTATTCATCTAGACACTTTTCGTAATCATCTAGACACTTTTCGTTATGAATTCAGAGTTTTTTGAAAATTGGTGTTGTCGATTCTCAAAACGCCTAATTGCCTGTTGTCTAGAATTGCCTAGTATTGGTGTAGTATTGTCGAAAAAGGTAACTTCACTGCATACCTTCCAGTGACTAACCTGATGCATGTGTCTTTATATAGTGTTTGGCACAGCTGTTCATACTTTTTTGAAATGCGACCAGTGGAAACTTCCTCCGTTTCCCAAAATTGTCTGTGCTGCATGTCCAGCTAATTAGTAGTAGCCATGGAAGCGTTAACATGAGTTTTGTGATTTGTGTTGTCTGTACCTTATACCACGCCTTCTTGTACAATTTTTGCGTACACCTTGGCACCCAACAGAGCATCTATTTTGCCAGGCTTCCAATAGTTGGGATCTGCGAGTTTTAATTTTTCTAGATGTCGATAACTTTTCTTGGATCTAGTTGGCAAGTTATCAGTAATGTTGTTTATTACTAGTGAGTTTTCCTAGCTCTGTGTCTTGTTTGGACCACAGGATTGTAAAAATAGCTTGGTTTGTTTATCAAAGTTGCTCATTGAACTTTTATTTGGTTCTGTTACAACTACCGCTGTAGATTGGCATTTGGGGTTTAACTTATGACATGCAGCCTGAGTAATGAATGAGCACTACGATCCTGAGTCAGTAAACCATCGTAGTATTTGTGATTTTCCTAATCCAGCTTTAACTTTGACTAAAGCTGTCGATAGTAAAGCATATGATATTTCCATATTCATATAGGTCTGAGTGATTTGTGGAGATTCAGTATTGTTACTGGACGTTGGATTTGTTTGCCTGGTCTCATGAGTATCGTTGTTACGATGTAGAAGTCGTTTTGTTTGTGACTTGTTTCCAACTTCAACTCCTTGATGTATATTGATTTCCTCTACAGTTTTGGGTTGTAAATTAATTCCATTAACATCCTCGTGAAGTGTGGTATGATGCCTTTTCTTGGATTTAGAAATTTATACCTGCTTGGACAATTAGCTACTGAATGCTTCTTTGATAGACAGTTATAACAATGTTTGTTTGTTGTAACTAGCTTCTGTTTACTCTGTATATCCATTATTTGGAATTTATTGCAATGTTGTAGTAAATGATCTCCATTGCATGAAGAATATTTTGTGGAAATTACTACGTGATATGTCTTAGTTGTAGTAGTCTGTTTGGAGATAGTCTTCTTTTTATTTGAATTGTGTACCAATGTATCAGTAATTGCTTCTAGTACTTTCAACCGAGTGTCTAAACATGAGTTGAAGTCTTTATATGTAGGAAGCTCCTGTGATGCTCCTTGACGTTCTTCCCATAACCGTAACATTATAAAGGGTACCTTTTGTAAAATTATGTAAATGAGTAGAACGTCCCATGATGATGTATCTACTAGTAGGCTCCGTAATGGCTGCATACACTCTTCTGTCGTATCAATCAGCGATTTTAAACCAGCAGCTGTTTCTCTGTTTAACTTTGGTTGATATGTTAATAACTTCAACTGATGGTTTACTAAGATCTTTTTGTTGTCATACCTCGCATTTAATTTATTCCATGCGGATAGATAATCTTCATTAGTAGTTGGGGTACGCCGTAATAAATACTTCGCATTTCCAAGTAATGAGCCCTTCAAATAATATAGCTTTTAAACATCTTTCGAATTTGTGTTATTATGTACTACTGCTACATAAAGGACGTGGAAGGAACGCCAGCCGTCATAATCGCCACTATCTTTAAGCAGGGTGGCCTTTGGAAGAATATTCTGTTGCGATCGTTGGTCGATACGTGTTTGCTGTGATAACTACAGTGTGGAATTTGTCAACTCTGTCGTTGGATGAATTGCGTCATACAGTTCACCTATATATGTGCAATATTTTCTCTATAAATTGCTAAAAGTTTCATCAGTGATGTATTTCGGCGTGCTTTTTGGAGCGATTTCAATCATATGTTCATGCACAGACTGATCAATTTGCTCGTAGTCCAGCCATACTCGTATTATTTCAGCGAGCTTGGCTTCCAAATACCCCTTTGATTAGTTTTTCTTTAATACTTGATTTCCAGTATCAATTGTTTTGATGAAGCGACCTCTGAGGGCTTGTCCTTTATTTAATGAGCTCTTTAACTCTGTCATTGTTAAATTTTTTTCTTGTTAGACTGAACAATAAATTTAAAATAGAAAATTTTCCGAAACCAAAATTTTAAACTAACTAGCAACTAATTGTGTTAATTGTAAGTGTAAATTGAATTATGCTAACAATCGAAAATGGTTTGAAAATAATGCAGATACGTCAAATTTTACTGTTTTTGACTAACTGCAGCAAATTTAATGCACTTCGAATTGATTAATGCACCTACATCAAAAAATGTACTAGATTAACCTATGTACCGTGAAACTATTGTGAATTTGATTAATACCCAAAATGCAATGTTCAATTTGAATTAATAAACGAATGAACTCGAAGAACAAGAAAATTAATGAGCCAAACGATTCCTGGATTAAACCACCAATGGTGTATACCAATGCAAACAAACTTTTACTTGAAGGGTATCATATGTCAATTCCCATAATTGACATATGATGCTGTTGAAACCAGCGAAATTCATCAAAAACAAAAATGTCTGAACTGCCCAATTTCTTCGTTCCTCTTGTAGAACAGAAATTGTGCGCATTCATAAATTAATTCCGAGCTACGAAATCCTCATTTATCACCTGTAAATATAAGAACGAGTTGATTTCCTTCAGTTTAAGCACAGGCTCTGGAAGGACGTTGAAGTATTGCCCTATTAGAAAGTGACCAGGGGTTAATACGAATGCATCGTTGGCATCGTCTCGAAGATGATATGGTGGCCTTGAACTCAGACAGGCCTCACTTTGATTTAACAATGTAGCATACTCCTCGAATGTGAGGCTGGTATTTCCAATTGATCTACGCAAATGGTGTTTGATTGATTTAACTCCCAATGTCCGCGTAGTTGCAGGCGGATTCATATGCCACGTAACGGATTTTGTGGATAAATATTCGGCTGCGATTGGGTTTGCTTGCTCTATGGCCTGACGTAGATCCTTCTCAAGTACTGCTTTTCCTCCAACAAAATTTGTGCCACAGTCGGAATAGAGGTCAGCGCACAAGCCTCTTCTGCTTATGAACCTTTTTAAAGCCGCTATGAACGCTTCTGAAGTTGGATTAAATACTAGTTCAATGTGTACAGCTTTAGTGGTCATACAGACAAAAATACAGAAATAGTCCTTTTGTAACTTTGCATTTCTATAACTCGCTGTCTTTACTGCTATTGGACCAGCAAAGTCTATTCCAACTTTAGGAAAGGGCTTTGTGATGTTGACTCTTGCTGATGGTAGATTACCCATCAATTGCGTTGTTGTTGCTTGGCGTTGCCGAAAACATTTAATGCATTTGTGTATCCTAGTTGAGATACACCGCCTTCCATCTAAGATCCAGACTGAATTTCTACTTGTATTTAGAACTAACGATGTACCACCATGTAAGGTCTCTAGATGGGCCTTGTCAATGAAGATTGACATTACATGATGATCCCGAGGTAGAATTACTGGGTGTCTTCTACTGTTAGGTATTAACGCATTTTCCAATCGTCCTCCTACTCGTATCAACCCATTGTCATCAAGCGTTGGATTTAACCGTAACAGCTTGCTATTTTTAGCTAGCACCCTTTTATGTAGCAGTGCTTGATACTCTTCTGGGAATGCATTCATCTGTACTAATCGGAATACTGTGTTTTGTGCATTTATGTACTCAGTACTGGTTAGTGTCGTAAGGACTTCGGCAATTATATATGAATCGCTGCATCTTAGCTATGATGCGAACTAAACGTGTGAAAGATGAGTATCTTTCGAGAATGTCGTTCGTACAATTTGCTCAGAAATTGGTGATCATTGGTGTCTTTTGCTCGAGTGTAGTTGATTCCTTAATATCAGTGTTGAGTGGCCAGTTGTCTTCCGATTGCGATAGCCATGAGAGTCCGTACCACCAAAATACATTGCCCAAAAGCTGCGGGATTGTGATGCCACGTGACGCAACGTCCGTTGGATTGTGACCTGATGGAATATGTCGCCAATGCTCGAATTTCAAATTATCCTGGATTTCTACGATTCGATTGGCCACATGGATTTTCCATTTAGAGAGGTGCTCCCTTTTCCATTGTAATATTATCTTTGAATCTGTCCAAGCAACTATGGGGATATTTTCCAAATGGATGCCCTGTACAATAGTCTTCAATAATCTCACGAGCAGTAAGGCACCGTTCAATTCAAGACGTGGTATTATCATTGGTTTAATGGGTGCTCCTTTTGTCTTTGACGTTAGCAAATGTGTAAAACCTATACCATCATCTTGTTCTACTCTTAAGTAGATTACTGCAGCGTATGCCTTGCATGATGCGTCGCAGAATCCATGAATTTGCATGCGTGAGTCTTTCGAATAGTGAATCCAGCTCGGGATTCGAAATTGCTCCAATAAGTGTAGATTGTCAGTGAATTGTCTCCAGAGCTGATTAATGTAGTCCGAAAGAGGATCATCCCATGATGAGTCCGTAATCCATAAGTTTTGCATTAGAAGTTTAGCTTCTATGATTACTGGAGCTAGCCATCCTAGGGGATCATATGGGGATGCGATCCCTGATAAGATGATGCGCTTTGTGAAGACTGCATGACTCGATGGTGGTTTGATTACAAACGTAAAGTAATCATCCTTTGGGAGCCATTTGATTCCCAATGTTTTTACTGAATCATGTTCTGAAAACATTCGTGAGGTTTCAGTTCTACGTGATTTTCTGGTAGATCTTGCAACATTCTGGTATCGTTGCTGGTCCATTTTGGTACATTGAAACCTGCGGAATTCATCATTTGGATGAGCTGTTGCTGTAAATCCTTTACGTTTTGTAAAGTATCAGCTACAGACAACAGATCGTCCACATAATAGTTGTTAAACACTGCATCTGCAGCAAGCGGCCAATTATGCCTTTCGTCTTCATCCAACTGTTGCAGCGTTCTTATAGCAAATATGGAGCTGAGGTTGTACCAAATGTTACCATTTTTAGTTAGTAATCTTGTAATACATTCATCTCTGGATGCCGCCACACTATTCTTTGAAAATTCCTGTGATCTGGATGTATCTCAATCATACGGTACATCTTCTCGATGTTTGCATTCATGACAGTCCTATATTTCCTCTAATTCAACAACGTCGTGCATAAAGTCGGCTGAAGTGTTGGTCCCTTCAACAAGTGCTGGTTGAGAGACTCTCCATTTGTCGTCTTCGCTGATGCGTCAAACACAACCCATAGTTTTGTTGTTGAACTTACCTTGATTACAGTATGATGAGGAATATAAGAGTGATTTTCGTTGTCTTGGGGTGGGCTTACTTCCTCCTATGTCCTAAAGTAATGTATTCATCTAAACATTTTTCATACTCCATTTCGTACTCCATTTCGTACTCCATATTTTTTGCAAATTGCCTTTGTAGGTTCTCTAAACGTCTAACGGCTTGTTGCCTAGAATTTCCCAACGCTGGTGTGATGTTATTTACAAATGGTAACTTTACTTGAACGCAGGAATTTTGAAATATTCCTTCACATATTTTGTTTCATCTTGTGAGGGAACAGGTTTTGTAGAAACTTCTTCGGATTCCCAAAACTGTCTAAGTTGCTTGTCCAAAGCGTCTGTATGTATCCTAATAGCATCCAACCGACGATTGTCTTGATGGCTGTTGGTGTATTAGGTGGACCCTGTACTATTCCTTCTTGTACGATCTTAGCATAAACTTTGGCTCCTAGAAGTGCATCTATCTTGCCTGGTTTCCAGAATATAGGATCTTCTAAGTTGAGTTGATCTAAGTGCTTGTAGTTAACTTTAGATATAAATTTTGTTGGTAACGCATCAGTGATTTTGTCAATTACCAAAAAATCCTCTGAGATTGCTGTCGTATCTTCTCCACAGGACTTCAGTGATAGCTTGCTTATCTTGCTCGAATTACCTGTTAAACTTTTGCTCAACCCTATTACAGTGACTAGTGTTGGACTGTAAATAGCCTGCAATTTATGACATGCAGATTTTGTGATAAAAGGGCATTTTGATCCTGAGTCGATAAGACAGCGCAATATTTGTGGCCATCCGTGCTCACCTTGGGCTTTTACTAAAGCCGTAGATAGTAACGCGTAAGATCGTTCTCGATTCGTGTAAGTATGGATTGTAGTTCTATCTTCTGTACCCTGATTAGTATCTAGTCTGACTTGGTCAAGATTGTTACTATCTCTGTGTTGTTGTTGTTGTTGAAGTTGCCTTGGGTTGGCGTTGACATTAACTTCAACAGATTTGGATTGTAGGTTAGTAGCTTCTACATTCCAAAGATGCAAATTGTTTGCTTCTACATCCTGATGGATCGATGTGTGATGCATTTGTTCGCATTTTGCACATCGATATCTACTAGAACAATTCCTAATGGAATGTTTCCATGATAAGCAGTTGTAGCAAAGTCCGTTTACCTTGATGAACCTTTTTCTGCCTTGAATATCCATCTTCTGGAATCTTGTGCAATTCTGAGGAGATGATCTTCATTACATGCTGAGCATTTCACTGACTTGACTGAAAGGTCGTGGAAGGAACGCCAGCCGTCATTATCGCCACTATCTTTAAGCAGGGTGGCCTTTGGAAGAATATTCTGTTGCGATCGTTGGTCGATGCGTGTTTGCTGTGATAACAATAGTGTGGAATTTGTCAACTCTGTCGTTGGATGAATTGCGTCATACAGTTCACCTATATATGTGCAATATTTTCTCTATAAATTGCTAAAAGTTTCATCAGTGATGTATTTCGGCGTGCTTTTTGGAGCGATTTCAATCATATGTTCATGCACAGACTGATCAATTTGCTCGTAGTCCAGCCATACTCGTATTATTTCAGCGAGCTTGGCTTCCAAATACCCCTTTGATTAGTTTTTCTTTAATACTTGATTTCCAGTATCAATTGTTTTGATGAAGCGACCTCTGAGGGCTTGTCCTTTATTTAATGAGCTCTTTAACTCTGTCATTGTTAAATTTTTTTCCTGTTAGACTGAGCAATAAATTGAAAATAGAAAATTTTCCGAAACCAAAATTTTAAACTAACTAGCAACTAATTGTGTTAAATGTAAGTGTAAATTGAATTATGCTAACAATCGAAAATGGTTTGAAAATAATGCAGATACGTCAAATTTTACTGTTTTTGACTAACTGCAGCAAATTTAATGCACTTTGACTTGATTAATGCACCTACATCAAAAAATGTACTAGATTAACCTATGTACCGTGAAACTATTGTGAATTTGATTAATACCCAAAATGCAATGTTCAATTTGAATTACTAAACGAATGAACTCGAAGAACAAGAAAATTAATGACCCAAACGATTCCTGGATTGAACCACCAATGGTGTGTACCAATGCAAACAAACTTTTACTTGAAGGGTATCATATGTCAATTCCCATAATTGACATATGATGCTGTTGAAACCAGCGAAATTCATCAAAAACAAACATGTCTGAACTGCCCAATTTCTTCGTTCCTCTTCTAGAACAGAAATTGCGCGCATTCATAAATTAATTCCGAGCTACGTAATCCTCATTTATCACCTGTAAATATAAGAACGAGTTGATGTTCTTCAGTTTAAGCACAGGCTCTGGAAGGACGTTGAAGTATTGCCCTATTAGAAAGTGACCAGGAGTTAATACGAATGCATCGTTGGCATCGTCTCGAATATGATATGGTGGCCTTGAACTCAGACAGGCCTCAATTTGATTTAACAATATAGCATACTCCTCGAATGTGAGGCTGGTATTTCCAATTGATCTACGCAAATGGTGTTTGATTGATTTAACTCCCAATGTCCGCGTAGTTGCAGGCGGATTCATATGCCACGTAACGGATTTTGTGGATAAATATTCGGCTGCGATTGGGTTTGCTTGCTTTATGGCCTGACGTATATTCTTCTCAAGTACTGCTTTTCCTCCAACAAAATTTGTGCCACAGTCGGAATAGACGTCAGCGCACAAGCCTCTTCTGCTTATGAACCTTTTTAAAGCTGCTATGAACGCTTCTGAAGTTAGATTAAATACTAGTTCAATGTGTACAGCTTTAGTGGTCATACAGACAAAAATACAGAAATAGTCCTTTTGTAACTTTGCATTTCTATAACTCGCTGTCTTTACTGCTATTGGACCAGCAAAGTCTATTCCAACTTTAGGAAAGGGCTTTGTGATGTTGACTCTTGCTGATGGTAGATTACCCATCAATTGCGTTGTTGTTGCTTGGCGTTGCCGAAAACATTTAATGCATTTGTGTATCCTAGTTGAGATACACCGCCTTCCATCTAAGATCCAGACTGAATTTCTACTTGTATTTAGAACTAACGATGTACCACCATGTAAGGTCTCTAGATAGGCCTTGTCAATGAAGATTGACATTACATGATGATCCCGAGGTAGAATTACTGGGTGTCT
This sequence comes from Dioctria rufipes, assembly GCA_963924295.1. Classification (NCBI taxonomy): domain Eukaryota; kingdom Metazoa; phylum Arthropoda; class Insecta; order Diptera; family Asilidae; genus Dioctria; species Dioctria rufipes. The sequence goes on along the minus strand of CAWUPM010000667.1, from coordinate 175,871 downwards.
TCTACTGTTAGGTATTAACGCATTTTCCAATCGTCCTCCTACTCGTATCAACCCATTGTCATCAAGCGTTGGATTTAACCGTAACAGCTTGCTATTTTTAGCTAGCACCCTTTTATGTAGCAGTGCTTGATACTCTTCTGGGAATGCATTCATCTGTACTAATCGGAATACTATGTTTTGTGCATTTATGTACTCAGTACTGGTTAGTGTCGTAAGGACTTCGGCAATTATATATGAATCGCTGCATCTTAGCTATGATGCGAACTAAACGTGTGAAAGATGAGTATCTTTCGAGAATGTCGTTCGTACAATTTGCTCAGAAATTGGTGATCATTGGTGTCTTTTGCTCGAGTGTAGTTGATTCCTTAATATCAGTGTTGAGTGGCCAGTTGTCTTCCGATTGCGATAGCCATGAGAGTCCGTACCACCAAAATACATTGCTCAAAAGCTGCGGGATTGTGATGCCACGTGACGCAACGTCCGTTGGATTGTGACCTGATGGAATATGTCGCCAATGCTCGAATTTCAAATTATCCTGGATTTCTACGATTCGATTGGCCACATGGATTTTCCATTTAGAGAGGTGCTCCCTTTTCCATTGTAATATTATCTTTGAATCTGTCCAAGCAACTATGGGGATATTTTCCAAATGGATGCCCTGTACAATAGTCTTCAATAATCTCACGAGCAGTAAGGCACCGTTCAATTCAAGACGTGGTATTATCATTGGTTTAATGGGTGCTCCTTTTGTCTTTGACGTTAGCAAATGTGTAAAACCTATACCATCATCTTGTTCTACTCTTAAGTAGATTACTGCAGCGTATGCCTTGCATGATGCGTCGCAGAATCCATGAATTTGCATGCGTGAGTCTTTCGAATAGGGAATCCAGCTCGGGATTCGAAATTGCTCCAATAAGTGTAGATTGTCAGTGAATTGTCTCCAGAGCTGATTCATGTAGTCCGAAAGAGGATCATCCCATGATGAGTCCGTAATCCATAAGTTTTGCATTAGAAGTTTACCTTCTATGATTACTGGAGCTAGCCATCCTAGAGGATCATATAGGAATGCGATCCCTGATAAGATGATGCGCTT